>PKRV01000917.1:6525-25800 GCA_003709505.1 Hyphantria cunea
AAAAAAAAAAAAAAAAAAAAAAAACTAAAATATGCCGCCGATCCATGACAAGTTCTTAGACTAGATCGTTGTCAAGAGGATTTTTCTAAAATAAAATAACGTAAACAATCTTCAATGTTATCTGGTTTATTAAGGATACATGATTCATTAGTTTCGTTCTGGACTGAGGTTCCTTGTCAATTGATGAAGCGACAAATCCTCCTAAACCTAGACGGCTTAGAAAGTAATAATATGCACCCTGTAATTATTAAAACTGAAATTATTGATAATGATAATATAAATAAATAAACATTTTGGTATTCTATGATATCTAATTTTTCAATTTTAACCGACTTCAAAATAGGAGGAGTTTCTCAATTCGACTGTATTGATGACTGGGTGAACCGATTTTGATGATTCTTTTTTTATTTGTAAGCTGGTGCTGTTCTTGTTCTTGAAGTCTGTTTTTTGCTATTAATATTGATGTTATTGATTAGATAATCTGCAAGCGCGCCAGTACGGTGAGTGCGGAGGTGTCAGCAGCGATCCAGGGCATGCTGCAGGAGCGCTACTACGTGCCCGTGCTGCACAGCGAGGACGGCAGCGCAGCGCCCACCATCGGCCGCCCCTTCACCCCCGCCAACCCGCCCGTGAGTATCACCCCGACCCCCACCACCATACAGCCACACGCAGGCGTTACCCTATGTCGGAAGTATATGCCCAAATGAGCCTACGCATTACACTGTTATGACACCGAATGTATTTATGTGTGCATGAAGTTGTGATTGTTTTAATTGTTATGTGTGAGTTCGTAGTGACAGGCTATTGTTTTTGTATGGGAGTCTAAAATGTGTATGTGCGAAATGTTCCCCGTGCAAATAATTATAGACTGTTTTGTATCATAAAAAAGCGCTATAACTACTCGCCTTCGGTCTGCGCGCCTGTGTTGCTAACCACTCTATCACATCATATCACCGTGACCAGCCTTTTACAGTCCACTGCTGAATATTTTCTTTCCACAGTATTTTATAGTCCAAACGCGTTAAGGAAATAATGACGTATCAATCAAGCTCCGCCCCTTAACCAATCAAATTTCACGATTTCATACAAAACACCAATATCTTGCAACTTGAATGGTCAGGAGGGCGTGGTCAAACTCCCTTAACGTAAGGGGATTGGAGGCCAGATCCACTCGTCTAAAGTCATCAGAACATATATAAGTTATATGATAGAAAGAAAGTCAATAATAGGCTTTGTACAACCTCAATTTAACTTTTATGTTTTGAAAAAAGAATAGCTTTTTATCACAACTTTTTTGCAGAATGATTCTTCTGTATGCGTTAGACATATACTAGTCACAAAAATTAAGGGATATAAAAAAAAAATCCAAATTTTTGGGTGATTTTCAACGAGATGTAACTCCAAGGAAAATGGTCGTACAGAAAAAATAAAAAAAACAACAACCCATAATGTCCCACTGCTGGGCTCGGGTCTCCTCTCAGGAGAGGGTTAAGGCCATACATCCCCACGCTGGCCAAGTGCGGGTTGGGGACTGGCAAGAATACGTTGTGGCTACGTAAATCTTGCCGTTGGATGTTTTTAAGCCGCCCGAAGGCCTCCAACTAAGCTTCACGACTGTTATCGTATGATAACAACCGGGACCGACTGCTTAACGTGACCTCCGAATCACGGAGACGCTCATGGTAACATGCCACAGAAAAAATAAAAAAAGCAAATTGTAGCTCCAAGTGTCTAATTTTTAGATATAACTATATCCCTTAATTTTTGTGACTAGTGTATATATCTAAAACGTCGTTCATTATAGTTTTTCTCTCGTTCTCTATTTAAATGTTAAGTAATTGACACTCGACTTCTCCCTCACACTGTTTTTTGTCTCCTTGTCTCTCATCTCTCTCCATACGTTTCATGACGTGTACTAAGATACTCTTGATAAAACTCGTCGAATAAAAATGACTGCTTTCTACTTTATGCTTCAAAGACTAAAGTCCCAATTTGCTTGCCTTGTTCGTTTTACTATAGAGAGGAAAACAAATTTGTTTCTCTCTTTTTAGTACTCTCAAAGTTTAATAATACTTCTAAATATTGTGTTAATATCAAATTAAAACCAAATCATGCTTATTCTCTTTTTGTCTACTAACCATTGTCATGCAATTTTAATCTCTAAGGGCATACGATAAAGTAGTTTTTTCTTTCTTTGTAGATGGGTACGCAGCTGTTTGCTATGAGACAAAACACAGGCTTTGTTTCACAATGGGAGTGGGATATTATATACCGTATATTGGTGTCCGTTTCTTTGGTACTGTCGTATTTTAATTATGGTCGCTTGGAAAAAAAATGCTTTTTAGCTATAAGGCTGCCCTTTATACACGATTCAATTGATATATTAGTACATGTAAACTGCCTTAAATTAAACTATTCTAAATTATAATTTAGAAAAATAAATTGTTGTTTTCATTTATTAAAGGACACTTGTTTGGAGTATTTTTTGTTATCCATTTGCAATTATTTATATATGTTATCAATATTTTTAAAATTAGGACCAATGAGGGTTGGTGCTAGAAGGTTTCCTAGGTCCTATGATTAACTAGTAGCAGTAGTCTATAAACAAATGACTATTCAGTTCGATCACTGAGTATGAGTTTGCGAAATGTTAATAATAATTATATGCAGTATTTGAGGCCTTAATGCTAGTTGGTTTTACTTCTATTCGCTTGTCACGCTGAACTTTTATATAACGTAACACCAAACGCGCTCACTGTTATGGTCTAGTTCTTGTAAAAAATGGCTAAGCCGTGGCTTATATATTATGTAAAATACATTGAATATAAATATTTCGGACATCTAACACACAACGCCATCTAGTCCGAAACTAAACAGAGCTTGTGTTATGGGTATAAATACACACATACATATACATTGGATGTTCGAAAATATTTAAATAAATAAATAAAAAATAGGGTAGATGACAGTATCGTAAATAAATAGCCATGTCTACTTCATTAAAATGAATATTGCAAAACATAAGTGTAACAGCTATCCATTTCTATAACAAATTATAATCAAATAAACATTAAAATATATCGCTCGAATCAGTGGTCTGAAACAGTGACGTCAGAAGTTTATATTTAGTACATTTTTCATACAAAGTTATCGTTTTGACAGATGATAAAAAGTAACAAATTTGACCTAATTGTGTTTAAAGGAAATAAACTCGAACCCGCTGAGTCCGCGGTACGAGATCCTGGCGTACGCGGGACCCATGGAGCCGCGTACAGCCGAAGTGTTCCGGCGCCGCTGGAAGACCCCGCCCCGCTCCCTGGCGCCGCCCCCCGCCTCGCCCCTCCACTCGCCGCGCCTGCACACCTTCCGCCTCCGGGAGACCACTAAGGGATTCGAGACTGTCGGCAGGTCGGTACTCACTCACATAATACACACACATTATGTAAAACCTGAGATATTTTTTAATCATTTATAATCTTCTTTACATCAAAACGCGCGCAATGACGAATTTCATTCTCGTTTTTGTATAAAAACTGTTTGAGTCAATTTCTTTTAAATGACTATTAATATGAAAAAAAATAATTAGGGAAATGAATAATTAATACTTGAGCAATATTTTGTATGGCCTTAACTCTCTCCTGAGAGAAGACCCGAGCCCGGCAGTGGGACATTATGGGTTGTTGATTGATTGATTGAATATTTTGTTACAACATGTTTAGTTCATTTAAAGACAAATAAAAAAATGTTGCTGTTATGCAAATCAATATTTTATACTCAGTTTATAATTACTTGATTAAAATCATTCTGTGCCGACATGAAATGCCGACATTTTAAGAATGACTATCCTAAACTTTTATCAAAAAATTCACTAAAATATATTCACTATATAAAAAACGTAACAGTTAAGAATAATTAATACATTTGTTGTAGAAAAAAAATTATTTTTCGGAAAAAAATGCGGTTTTGTTACTTTTTAAAGCTTTTAAGTTATATAAAACAGTACCTATATTCTAAATGAAAAATTGTGTATATTTAACATTCATTGTATTTCTTTACACAGGACCTTAGCAGAACAAATGAAAGTAGGCTGGAAAGAATATTGGCCGTTTTTAGACACTTTCACAGACTTACGAACTGTAGAAGGACTTACTCTATTAGAAAACTATTTAAAGACCAAATACGAAAGTGCCTGCTCGTTCGCGTACAGTGACAGTTGCGCTCAATCTCAACACGCAGAAGACTTCACGATCTCACGACTAAGTTTCAGTATTCAACAGAGTCCAACAAAAAATTCCACTCTAAGTCCCGTCTCAGAGTTGTGCGTAGCTCTGAAATCTTGTGTCATATCCTCGGACAGACCCCATTGGAGAAAAACAGATCCAATCAGACAGAGGTTGTGTAGACAGCCTAACGTTAAACTAGTCAACGGTGATACACCCCCACCGGTCAACCACACGGTCAGCCAGCTGCTGTGTATCGAGCGAACCTGCCAGGTCTTCGCTAAACGAATAGCAGATGCCCTAACTTTCTCTCTAAACGCTGAACCCGAAACCGCAGGCGAATCTCTCAAGTCGGAAGCGAAACATTTACAACACACAATATTCACTTATATGGACGACGAACGATTTCAGAATATTGACTTCGCGTTAATACATTCTAGATTAGCACAGCTAGCCGTCTACAAACTGAAGCAACAGACGACTGACTTAGACGATTTAAATAATTTATTGGAGTTTTTAATTAAATTGCGTTGTCCTAACGATGATATATTTAGTTCTGACGACGAAAGGAAACCGTCTTATAGAGGTTCGAGCAGGGTTAAGATGAGGTACATCATCGATGTACACGTTAGATGTTTAGCGAGTTTTATATGCGAGGAGTTGACTGAGGGCGAGCCTGTCAAGGCCCCGGCCATGTCTGAAGGGGAGTGCACCGAGTTGTGGACGAAGGCGTCCAAATGTAGATGTGATTGGAAGATTGAGGCGCTGGAGAGAAATAGCAAGAAGAATGCTTCGTTTAGAAAGAACAGGTCTACTTTATCGACGAGCCCTAAGAATGATAGTTTCATTAGAAGATTAACATTTGATCACGATATTGGTGAGTGAAACATTTTATCCTTGTATTTTCTTATTTATATTTTTTTAAGCTAATTAGACTGAATATAGAGTACCTGTTACATAAATAGGTAAAACATTTAGACACTGTAGAGCCTTAATATAAAAATAACGAATGAAATCCTGAGATGGGGGTAGTTACTTTCTATGAAGTTCTACACGTGTGCTATGTAACCTCCGATTTCATAAAAACAATACTATGACAATGACCATGGTTAGGTACTTTGCCAATTAAAATAAATAGATTAATGCTTTCTATTTATGAATTTAAAAAAAAATATATTTATTACTACACGAGTATCTGTGGTCGGAATAATTGGTTGCCACCGTTATAATTCCGGCAACAGTCTATCCACAGAACTTCGATTACGTGTAGGTCTGTTCTGTGGATGTCAATAACACTTGCTTCATATATATATAGTCAAAATTCATGCGTGCAGGAGTACATGGAAAGCAGAGCTAACTTGAGAAAACACTGTTAGGGCTGGAAAAGGATGCTGTTAATTGGTTGTTTGTGTTGTCGCCAGGTGACGGCAAGCTGCAGCACAGCGAGGCGGAGAGCGTGGTGAGCAACAACTCTCCGGCCGGGGACGGTGCGCCCGCGCTCTTCGCCCTGGACGTGGCCAAGTGCCAGGTGCTGCAGCCTGAGGTACACCCCCCCCCTCGCTTTTATACCGATACTAGCTTTTGCCTGCGGCTCTCTAATCTTAGGGTTTTTATGCCATTTTATTGAATATCTACATACATACTATTACATACAATTTCATTGCAATCGGTGCAGCAGTTTAGTCGTGAAAGCATAATAATAAAAAAAACAGAGGTACTTTGAAATTTATAATATTAATATGGATTGCTGGTTAACAGTGGATCTGCTGAACACTCGATTTTAATCTGAGTCCAAAATATCTACTTCTGCTTATTTCAAACTCTTACTTTACAACTGGGTTTCGCCCAAGACCTTCGCTAAACATAATATATCAGTATTAATAAAGATGACTATAACTTGGTATGAGTTCTTAAAAAATTGAACGCATAATTAGAGGAGATAAATTGCCTCTGCCCACACCTCCAGGAAATTGCTGTACCTTTATATATGTAGGTATTATTGTTTTTTTTTTTTTTTGTTTAAAAAGACAACTCCCGCATTAGGAATATATATTCCTGTGTCGCGGGGATCTTTACAAACATACATGAAACGGACACAAAGTACACCCAGACTTAGAACAACAATTTATGGATCACACAAAGTGTTGTCCCATGTAGGATTTGAACCCACAACACTTGGCACAGTAGGAAGCGGTGTGGCGACCACTCCAACCACTAGGCCAACCGTGTAGTCGCTTTATTGTGAGTACTATGAGAGAATTAAACTTTGAAATTTGGCTTATTTCAGCTTATTGATATTATTTTTATAATCACCGAGTTATACACTGAACTCGGTAAGAGCCGACTAAAGGATAAGTTACTCAGGACAACAGCCAGTGTGGTACAGTTAGCCAAAACCTCCTTTCTTAAGGAGGCTTATGTCCAACAGTGGACTACTAAATACTTAATAATACCAGCTTTACATATCTTTTGTTCTTTCCCTTCATTTTAACATCACAGTTAATACATTTCTTATGGATGATCTAACAAACAGACTCAACGCACTGATCCGTGACCTG
The DNA here is from genome assembly GCA_003709505.1 of Hyphantria cunea. Classification (NCBI taxonomy): domain Eukaryota; kingdom Metazoa; phylum Arthropoda; class Insecta; order Lepidoptera; family Erebidae; genus Hyphantria; species Hyphantria cunea. Next base: position 13,304 of record PKRV01000917.1, read on the forward strand.
TGCCTTTCTAGCAGATATCCGAGGACGAGTCGGGAGGGTCCAGCCCCTCCGACGAAGAGGTGTACCACTCAGCCTCTGACCATTCAGATAAAGATGACCGAGATGAAATGGCCGAAGCGTGCGATCGAGCTGTCGCCGAACCGTTCATTTACGGGTGAGATTAGCTATTTATTTCTCTTTCTTTGAGCTCTTTTACCAAACTATATTATTCGATTCTGAACTTCGATTACTGATCGACTTCAAAAAAGGAGGAGGTTCTCAATTTGACTGTATTTTTGAAGTGAAACTTCTTTTTTTTTTGTTTTTATGTCTAAGCTGCCAAAATGATTCTGCCCTGCCTGATGGAAAGCATGAGCAGAATCCAAGAGTGGTGGTCTTTAGGCGCTTGAGGGTAAAATTTTTACAAATGTAACGTCACGCAAGTATGCAACGGAAGTGTCGAAAAAGAGAGTGAGAGCGATCGAGACCGATTGAGAGAGTAAGACAGGGCGAATGTAGCATGAAGCAACTAGCGATGGAGTGAGAGTAGGGAGCAAGCAAGTGAGAAAGATCGAGAGAAAAAGTGAGATAGAGCGATTGTCGTATCACGCACAGGGCTGATAAATTAGTTCGCCAAAGAAGTTTCACTTCTGACATGTGTACTTTGTACGCACGCATTTTTTTTTTGTTTGTAACCTCAGAACTTTCAACTGGGTGAACCGATTTTGAAAATTCTTTTTTATTTGAAAGCTGGTGCTTCCTGTATATATATATATGGGACATTTCAATTTGGTCTAGTTCTTGAAGTAGTTTTATTTTTGTTAAAATTTTGTATTATTTCACGTGCAGTGCCACGAAACTGTCATCAGACCTTAACAATTGAAGACTTTTTCGTACTTTTTAAGGTTCCAAATACTCGTAACGGTTACTCCAGATGTTTGTATTTCAATGGGAACTAACGCGTTAACGTGCTCTACAAGACACGAAGGGATCATAATTTGTTTAAAAATGATAACCCATAAAACATGACTCGACTAGGATTGCTTTACTTTACTATTAACACATTTTAAAGGCAATGCCAATGAATCGTCTTGAGTCACTTACCGTTTGTATCTTTAGAGGTAGCCGACTCCATTAAAATTGCATTTTTTTTTTTAAAGAAAAACGATGTGTCTTTATGTCGGTTTTTGTTTTTTAAATATAATTTTAGGGAATTTTCTTGATAATTAATTTGATTTCAGCGAGGACCCAACGAAGATGGATCGTTTGGTGTATGATGCGTTGCATGATTTGGCCATTAACCCTGAGAAGTACCCCAACGTATACAGATGGAGGCACAGCATAGCTCTCTACACGCCGCAGCAGAGGGACAGGTGGGCATTGAAACGTTTGACGTGTTAACACTTTAATGTATGATTGAATAATGCACATATTACATCGAGAAAATACTTTATATTGAGACTTATTTCTGCTTACTAAATAACCTAAAAGTGTGTATAAATACAACATCAAGTTTATAGCAGTCTCATACGATGTATAACTTTATCCAACAGCCAATACTAACAATGCACCCGTTTGGTGAAAAATAATTAGCACGTACTCACTAGTCATACAAATACAGCGCTCTCATTAGTCAAGTCAAATAGAATGCGCTCATTGATTATCTCAAATAACGCGCGCTCATTGGTAATGGCAAATACCGCACGCTTATTTGTCATGTTAAATAATGCACGCTCATTGGTTAAACCAAATACTGCAGGCTCATAGGTCAATACAAAACCTGCCGGCTCATTAATGAAGATAAACAGTGCGCTAATTAATAATAATAATAATAATATAGCCTTTTATTCAGATCTCTTAATTAATTACAATGCGTTTCTCTTATAAAATATTAACATTGGACTCTAAACTAGATAAACTACTTAAACTAACATCTGTTGCTTGGTTATCTTTCCTAGATCTGTTTGCCAATCGACAAAGGCCTCCTCCAACCTTTTCCATTCTTTCCTTTCTTGTGTCACTCTGTTCCACGTGACTCCAGCCACTTGTCTAATGTCGTCATCCCATCTTTTTTGCGGTCTACCTCTCTTCCTCTTGCCCTCCCTGGGATACCACTGAGTAACCCTTTTGCTCCATATGTCGCGTCCTCGCATCATGTGACCAGCCCATCTCCATTTAAATCTTTTAATTTTCACTGTTACATCTGTAGTTTTTGTTTTATTTCTGATGATGAAATTTTTTAATCTGTCAGACTTTCTGATATTTAGCATACTCCTTTCCATTGCATATTGACAAGTTGCTAGTTTGCTTAGTATTTCATCATTTAACACCCATGATTGGCATCCGTACGTCAGAACAGGTAGTATGCAGGTATTAAACAGTTTACTTTTTAAGTTTATATGGAGTTTTTATCTTTCATAGCCTCCCTCAGACTCCAGTATCTCCTCCAGGCATTCGTAATTCTTCTCTCCACTTCCTTTCGCATGGGTTCTTTTTGCGTTATAAGCTGTCCTAGATAGATGTACTCGTCATTATAGTCTATCACGCACAAACAAAAAAAAGTGCACTAATTAGTCAAAACAAATAGAGCATGCTCATTAGTCAAATTAAATAATGCTGGTTCTTTAGTGAAGATAAATAGAACTCGCTAATTAGTCAAGAACGTTCATTGGTCATATTAACTAACGCATGATCATTAGTCAAATGAAATATTGCGAGCTCATTTAGTCATATCGAATTATGCACTCTCATTGGTCAAATCAATGTGAGCGCCCTCATTGGTCAAACATTGAGCGTTCATTGGACAAGATTAATAGAGCGCTCATAGAATATATAAAATAACGCATGCTGATTGGTCAAATATTGCGCACTTATTAGTAAAGACAAATATAGCACCCTCATTGGTTAAATCAAATAAAGCCCGCTCATTGGTTTAGTCAAATAGGGATTCATGTTAAAATTACATACATACAATACAATATAATATATCACTTATTAGTACTTCTTGACGTGTAAATATTAATAAGTCAACTTAAAGTTCATATTGTTTGAGCGAAATAGGTTAAGTTTGTTATTTAATAATGTCAAATTTGAAAAAAAAATACTATAAATCGATACCTCGGTTGGTGTCGGTGTTGATAAGTTATGTCTTAGGACATTTAATAGTAATATGTGTATGTATTATAAGTATTGTTAGTTTTGAGGGTTCGAATTTGAGAAATAAGCCTTCTGACGAATTAAATAGTTTCATTAATATTATAATATTATAAGTATTGTTAGTTTTGAGGGATCGAATTTGAGAAATAAGCCTTCTGACGAATTAAATAGTTTTCATTAAAAGCATTATTGCTTTCATATCATATCATAAAACCACAAGATAACTCAGAATAATAGTCCCTAAAGATCGCCGAGGTCGCATTTAAATCACTCATATACTTGTCACACTGTAGCTCAAACTGAACTGAACTGCTGTACACGAAGCGCCTATTTTATATTCGACGTGACATGGACTGGAACGTTCGAGTCGATTCGACAACAACGTACGTAGACAAACGCGTGACAATCAATCCATACTCGATCTTATATATAATGTTGTTCGGTTCATTGTTCTGTGCCTCAAGAGACCCACTAGAACTTTCCTGGCACTTAACCGTTTACGAGTCTTTCTCTGGAATGTTCTTTCTTCGTAACAGTATCTATATAATTAAAAGTTGTTTTTGCGTTTCCTATTACCTACAGTTGGCTGCCGGCGTCTCCGCCTACAATAGACGACAGTGCCTCCACAGTAAGCGGGTTCTGGGGCGCAAACACTAGTCTGGTATCGGGGAGGGTGGGGGTGGGCGCGCCCTTCAGCCCCGCCACCTCCCACCTCGCGCACAGCCCCGCGGCGAGGGTGGCGCGATGTTCTACCCCTAATAAAGATAATCGCGATGACTCCAGGGGCGTTCCGCTACAGGTAAGACATAAACACTTAACTTTTCTGTGCAGTTACATGGAAACTCGATGTAACTGAAGAAAATCATTCTGTTTGAATACTTTGGATAGAATTGACGATCTCTTTACACAGGCGTGACCTCACTCGCTGTTGTCGGTGTTCAACCGAATATGGCAGATTGCTGTGTTTTATACTTTTTTATATAACTATATCTCGCTCTTTATATAAAAATGAATACGATTTTTATATTTTATGAATCGCAGTTTTATTTTATTGCAAATTTGGATTGTTTCTGTTATTTATTCATACTCTTGAGCACATTTATTTGTAACTAGCTTTCGCCCGCGGCTTCACTCGCATTTAATAAAAAATATCTTATGTTACTTCTAATACCTCTAAAAATATGTGTACAAAGTTTCATGGTGATCGGTAAAGTATAATTAACATTTACATGTAGTACCTAAGACTATTGCCAATCTCTTTTTTTTTGTTTACGATTGATTTGAACATCTAACTAGTGTCCAACCTCCAATAAGCAAAATTGTACCGTAAATCTAATGCTAATAAGGTTCTAAATACATTAAATACTGACGTTGTTACCTAATTTAATAATATATTTCCAGATGTCAACATGGCTAAGAGTGACTGGTCCAAACTCGCCGCGGTCCGCGTTAGCCTCTAAGAGCATCAATCACAATGTGAGCTTCGGTTTCTGAGATACGTGTCTCTTATACAAAGACGTACACACATCACACTACACACATTGAAGAAGCAAGTGACGACTGCGCATGCCCTTTTTTACACTTTTAAAAAAAATTATTAAAAAAACAAGAGGTAAGTTTACATATATAGTTAATTTACCTAAAAGCCAATTCTCCTAATAAAAAAATCCACCGATCGACTATTTTTGCTTTCTATCATTAAAGTTATCGGAATAGATTTTTTATAAATTTTTATTACGAGAATTACGATTCTGATTGTAAATGTGAATATCAAAAGTGCTATAGTTATCACAATAAACCATACTGTTAATGTCCCGTTTTAAAATGATGATAAAATATAAAGTAAAGCTTGACATCCAAAATTGGTATATAGTTCAAGTTTTAATGCCACTCTATCGGTATAAAATATTTACATTGAACTATAAAGAGGCGCCACATACTAAAACCTTCTTTATCGTGGATGTCAATGCTTAAAAAAATAGCATCTCATTCTCTATGTCCTAATTCCATATTTGAAATTTGATTTTTTTATAATTATAAAAACAATTTAAAAATCGAATGCCAATTACTTATGCTTATTAAAAGCAGCCATATTATAGTTATATCGATTAGTATGGAGTTTTCGTGTTCTTACCGATTTTTCTTGCATAGTAAGATTTTCGGTTTTATGACTTTATGACATACGTATCTTCTGAATATGTTGTTACTAACTCTCATTGTTCATAGTAAATAAGTTGTTTATTTTTAATTATTTCTGACATGATAATAATTTGGTATAAGTTAGAAGGCTTATGCCCAAAGGCCTCCACTGGTGGTCGTTGAGACTACTTTTTAATTGTTTTTCCCAACTACAACAACATGAGGGGGTTGAAAAGATATTTAAAAAATAAACGAGTGTAATGGTGGCCGTTGGGCATAAGCCGGTTAGAAAATACTTGTGTGCTAACAAGGTAGCTAGTATTTTATAAAGCTTATTGATTGTGTAGTGTGTACTGTATGTCTCTTAAACACACACACACCTGACAAATACATTAGATATACACACATTTCGATAATACTGAATAATTTTAATTAAATATTTTTAACACCCAAATGGGGATATTGTTATATTGTTGCTGAGACTTCAATAATTATGTTTAGTTCTTAATTATTTCTCAATTTATATATATTTATGTATTGTGGATTGGCGTAGTACTTTAGTTTCATAGAAACGAAATAACATTGATGTGCTATGAAAGACATTTTATTTAAATAGAACCTAACATGGTTCATAAAACCTATACTATTTGAATTGTAAAAACGCGTGAAACTCAAATATAAAATTATAATTTAAGGAGTTTTGTATCAAAAAGAAAATAATATAGCAAAATAATTAATGCACACCTGGTTACGTATAATTTCTATCCTGGGAAAGAGTTCACTGTGATTGTTATTCGGCGCTTTAATAATTAAATTAAAATTAAATAGAAACAGAAATTTTTAGCCTTTCCGTCTTTCCAAATATTTTCAATACTGCATATGATTTTAGAATTCAACGAAGTCAGTATAGTCTCTCTTAGTAACGTATCCAAGCGAATTAGAATAATAATAGTTATAAAATATATAATCTATGTTGTATATATGTACTGTTTTTTAAATATTTAAAACATAAAGAGGAATAACAATACATATAAAAGTTACGTCAATTTTCGCCTGATTTTCCTTTACTATCCAACTCTGATTTAATTTTTAAACTGTGATGTATCACGCGCCATCTTAATTTTAAACGAATTTTCAAATATATTGAGGTTAAGTTAGAAGTTTGAAATTCTTTTGCCATTTGTATTGATAAATTTAATATTTCAAACACGAATTTGAGATAAAGATATTAGATATAAATTAGTGTGCGTATATTTCATAGAGCAACACGGGCCACCGAACGGAGTAGCGCCATAGCGTCTTAGCGTCTCTTTTCGAAACAAGTCCGACATTTTTGCGAGGGAAATCTTCACACATACTTATTTTAGACTCGCATACAAAAACAATCGCCTGTCACTATGATCTTACACAAACAAAACATTCACAATTTTACGCACACAAATACATTCTGTGTCAAAGCAGTGTATCGCGTAGGCTCATTTGAGCTTATACTTTGACAGAGGGGAACGCATGCGTATGGCTACTCCCTACCTTGTTGCTCTATGTTATAATATATATATATAATTAGTGTAATGTAATTTCGTTTGTCCGTTGACGGTGTACGTACACGTCATCGTGTAATTAATTTGCTCGTTATTGTTCCTTTGGTTGAATACGTTTCAGTGTTGTACGACAATAACGTTTTATTGTGTAGCATTTATATGTATGTAGTTGCGGAAATGTGTATGCCAAAAGTTGTGAGTTGTTGATATTACGAATGTTTGTACTTTTATATATGTAACGAGAGATGTAAAATGTATGTTTTATATGATGTATGTTTTGATTCACGTAGACAGGAGATAAATATATAATGACTGGTTCTTGACACGGGTTCTTTTATTTATTATCTATTACCAAATAAATACATAAATTTGTAAATTTTACGCAACGAATTATCAAGTAACATTCAACTTGCATACAAAATATGAATTGTGAGGCTTAAAGTAATGTTGACAACCACATCGAAACAGTTTGTGTTCCCAAAAAGTTAGCTATCCCAAAAATTCTCATCGTCTGAAGTCTTGAGCACAGACACTGGTGAACTGAACCGACTGATATAATTGTCAACGTCAGCGGAGTAATCATCCACTTCTCCTGCCTTCTCATGATCGCTAACAGACTCTTTAGACGTGGGTTCTTTTACTGCTTCGACCTTGAAATAATCTGGGTCCGCATTGAATATAGCATCTAACACATCATTTCTAGTTAAACGCGCCTCCTCTTCTGGTGATAAGCTCTTCTTAGGCTTGTCAGGACGTTTTAAGTCTACATCCACGTCTATATCTTCAACTCCTCGATTCATACTCTCAGCTGGACTAATTATAAGTGTCATTTGATTAGGTGTATCGCGGGAAAGATTAATGTTCTGTTCGACGGACACTTCTCGAATATCAATAGTGTTTTTCACTACAACTAGCAGTTCTTCGGATGCCGCTCGCACTCCACTCACGTTCTCTACTTCAACTCGAAGCAAATTTTGGTCATCATTGTTCGGTTGAGCGTTTTCACCTGTGGTGTGTTCATCAGTCGGATTTTCAATTTCTTTAATCGGTGATTCGGTATCTTTTAAATTCTTCTTGATAATACTTTGTACAGGATTGTGGATAGGTGTATGTTGGCGAGAACTGCTGCATTCTACTGGTTCTTCGTCAGCACCGTTTGAAGGGTGCAAGTGTTTGCAGATCTTTTCTGTTTTTTCATCGGTTCGATTGGCTTGTCTATTAGAACGGTAAAGTTTTCTAAATTCTGTCAATGGTGTTTCTAGATAGTCGTTGCTCTTGTCTTTAGTTTCGTCTGTTGGTACGAATGAGTATAGTCCAGGTATGGGTATGGTGAAGTCCGCTGCGGTGTGTCTCCTAAAATGCGTTTCTCCGATGTTCATGCTCGTTTGATACTCGCGAAGATATTTATCGAAGTCACATCTTATAGCTTTCTGATAGTCTGTCAATGGGACGTCTACTTCATTTCCGCTAGTGTTGTCCAGCTTGTGTTGGAAACGAGTTCCATTTGCATCTGTGACAAAATTGTATTGACAATAAGGTATGAATATGAAATCGTCACTAGGTGTAAAATGAGGGTAAATTAATAAATGATTGAGAGATATTAATAAAGACCGGGCCTACTCAGTGAGTCCAAGACGAGAGTGTCGTACTCCTGGGTCGTGATATGAGTCGTTTCGCGGTATTTTGGGTGTTTTCCATACAAGTACTTTTTTATGACACAGGCGGCAAAAGTATGCTTGAAATCTTACTTTTTGAAATGTTAATTATTTTATAATATTTTCAATAAAGTCTTACCACTACCACAACGACTTTAAGGTGCAGAGCAGTAAGATCTAAGGCGGATTCAAACGCCAGCACTAACCTAGGTTCCTATCGACCACAGTCGACTTCAAAGTGTCATCTTTAAGCAAAGCGCGAGCGTTTCTCTCCGCCTTGAACTCGGAGTGTCGCCGGCGGAAGTCCAGGTAGGACTTCTCTACAGCCTCCGCCTCTATCTCCAGCTTGCGGAGACGGAGCTTGGCCTCGCGAAGAACCACGTTTGAGTTTGTTTCACGAGCCGTCACTGTTATATCTTTAATGCTGCAATTATAATTAGGTTAATATGCATACCTTCTATAGAAGATTAAAGATTCAAAGTTTGTAAACAAAAAAAACTCTAACAAAATATATGGTACACCGACAACATTACATTTTTTTGACTAAGTAACTCCCGGATTATACTATATATTATATTATACCGTGGGAGAGCCACGCTTCGGCATGCATGGGCCGGCTTGAACGGAGTGATACCACGGCCTCACAAAAACCGGTGAGAAACAGCGCCTGCGCTGTGTTTCACCGAGTGAGTGAAGATACCGGAGGCCCATAATCCAACCCTTCCCCTCATCCCCCAAGACCGGCAATACGTTTGTGACGCCCCTGGTGTTACGGGTGTCCATGGGCGGCATAAAAATCCACAGTGACAATACAGTTGACATCTGTGATTAATAATATTAAATCATATGTGGGATTATTAAATAAAAAAAGGTAAATACTAACTTCCGTAACTTCTCTTTTGCTTCGCGTAGAACGGACTTCGGACTTTTTTCTCTGTTTCTGGTTATGTCCAAAGTGACTGATTTGTGTCGCTCGGTTTTGTCCCTAAATCATTTACAAAAATATTTATATTTTATGAAAATATGTATCATATGGGCCAGACTCGACCGAAGTTATGAAACGGTTCACAGAAAACCGGTGTTACCAATTCTTGCGTTGCTCTTCACCGAGTGAGGGAGGTTCCCGAAGCCCATAAACCCCTCCTTCTAATTTGGATTTTAAAGTGCGACAATGTGACCCTTAGATTGAAGGTCTGAGCGTTGGTATTCACTTAACATCAGTTGATACAACTCTTCGTTTCTTGCCCTTTACATATAAAAAATATACGTATTCATACCTTAACAGAGCTACAGCTGGGAAACAAGTTTTCGATTTGACGATTTTCTAAAACCTTACATACATACCTACTTCCATAAATTCGACAAAAACTGTCGAATTTATTCATCGGTTCGTTACTAAACCACCGCACCGATTTCAATGTAATTTGGCATGAAGTTACTTTGATTCTTGAGGAAGGACAAAGGCTTCTTTTTACCGCAATAACCGCCATACACATGGGTGGAGCCGCAGGCTAGAACTAGTATATAAATAATTTTAGTTACTTTACCTGGTGGTATGACCTTTTTGTATGTTGTCAATGTGCAGGGTCACCGTAGCTTGCTTGCCACTACTGCCTATAAAATTAAAAAAAAAATACTTAAAACATATAAGCGATTCCTATTTGCAATGAAGATTTAAAAAAATATATATTTCTGAGTTCAACAACCTTTCTATTCTTTTTTCAAGTCGATTAAAAACCTTTCTCTACATCCTTAAATAAGAAATATGTCATCGTCAAGTTAAGTGCGAGTTTCTAGACGTAACTTTATACTATGTAAAGATAATTTATAGTATTTTGACGTTACAATGGTTTTAAGCATAATAATTGATATTGACCATGTAGTGACAATCATCAACATCATCATCAATAAGAACCCATAATGTCCCACTGCTGGGCTCGGGTCTCCTCTCAAGAGAGTGTGTTTGAACCAACCTCGCGACAATCAATCTATATTCGACGCTATGAATATCGGTGTAAGGTTCATTGTTCTGTGCCTCAAGAAACCAACGAGAACTTTCGCGATGTTTAGACGTCTCGAGTGTTGTTCTGGAATAATCATTCTTCATGTAATCTAATAAAGCAAATATGAAACTCACCAGGTCTATCGTGTACGGGCGACGGTGTGCGCTTGGTTACTCTTGCCTGGGGAAAAGCTCGAGAACGAAGGGCTCGCCATTGACTCAGGAGCGTTCTGAATATTAATATGTTTTTGTTAGTTTTATTTTTAAACAAGGTAATTCCCTCATTAGGAATATACATCCTGTGTCGCGGGAAACTTAACAAATATATAAGAAACGGACACAAAGAACACCCAGACTCGGAACAACAATTTGTGGCTCACACAATGTGTTGTTCCTTGAGGGATTTGAACCCACAACACTTGGCGCAGTAGAAAGCAGCGTGCCGAGCGCTTAAACCAATAGGTTATTGCCAACCAGTTTTAACTTCTATTACTACTTCTACTTTTGAACCTCTACCATTATTTTGAAACCAAACATTCGTTTATTCACAGTCAAAAATTATGACTATGCAATAAAATTCTAAAACCGAATTATTTTATCCTTCATTATATATATAATTCATTTTATTAATTGAAAAACATTAATATGAGATTCAAACAAATAACCACAAATTTTAACAAAAAATAACCGACTCCAAGAACTGGACCAAATTAAAATGTGAGCACACGGGAACCATCAGCTTTCAAATAAAATAATCATCAAAATCGATTCACCCAGTCAAAAGTTCTGAGTTAAGAAACATAAAAAAATACAATACTCTTACTCTTTTAGAAGTCGGTTAAAACACGTGAATTGTCAGGAAATCACAATTAAAATTGAGACTTTGGCTCAAATATGTACACAGATTATAATTGTCTAAAATTGTAATACATTAAAAACAACTTATGAATATATACTACAAAAACCCAGTATATTAAAAATACCACAATCGATTTCTACCAGTGGCTTGACAACTAAATTTTTAATTAGAAGCAGTTAAAGAAAATTATGGAAGTATGAAACATGTCCTAGTGCATACCTTCTACCCACGTGTCTTTCTCTATCTCTTATCATTCCTACAAAGGGTATGCTGTCACCGGGCACCACTATCCTGGGCTGGGCGTCACTGAACACGCTCAACTCCTCGCCGGCTCCCTTGTACCAGCTCATGCTAACAGTGTTCGCTGATGCACAAGTATTGACGCTGGTAGTGACGACAGAATAATTATTTAGTTAAGTCACTTTGAAATACTAACTTTTTAGGACTCTAGAAGCCAAGATTCCTATAACTATGTTTTGGAAATGTGTAATAGTGTTGCAAACAAGTGATTATAAGTCGTTTGATAATTTGATTGTTGTGGCGGTTGGAACGATACTATAAGGCAGAACATTCTTTTTCGTCTGTTGAAAACAAAAGATTGAAAATCATCAATATATAAGGTGTAACATAACAACATATTAAATGCCAATAAAATTACTAAAATTTACGTTAAAAAATGTACATTTCGTTATTTAAAATTTCTTTATTGATGTAGGTCATGAGAGATAATGTCAATACAGTAAGTACTATTTTCTTAAAGTGGATGGTCTATAATTCAGCTCGTGTGTGCTAGATAAATTGTACAAGTGCAGGGAGTAACACGATTGATCAGAAAACGGTGCTAGACGGTGGGCAGGGTGTGGTGTGTGGTGTGTGGTGTGCGGTGGGCAGTTTGAGGTGTGTGGTGGGCATTGTGAGGTGTGTGGTGGGCATTGTGAGGTGTGTGGTGGGCATCATGAGGTGGGTGGTGTGTGGTGTGTGGTAGGCAGTGTGAGGTGTGTGGTGTGAGGTGTGAGGTGGGTGTTGTGTGGTGGGCAGTGTGTGGTGTGTGGTGTGAGGTGGGTGTTGTGTGGTGGGCAGTGTGTGGTGTGTGGTGGGCAGTGTGTGGTGTGTGGTGGGCAGTGTGTGGTGTATGGTGTGTGGTGTGCGGTGGGTGTTGTGCGGTG
>PKRV01000917.1:26252-120069 GCA_003709505.1 Hyphantria cunea
GATTTTGATGATTCTTTTTTTATTTGTAAGCTGGTGCTGCTGTAATATGCTCTTATTTCAATTTGGTCCAGTTCTTGAAGTCTGTTTTTTGCTATTAATATTGATGTTATTGATTAGATAATCTGCAAGCGCGCCAGTACGGTGAGTGCGGAGGTGTCAGCAGCGATCCAGGGCATGCTGCAGGAGCGCTACTACGTGCCCGTGCTTCACAGCGAGGACGGCAGCGCAGCGCCCACCATCGGCCGCCCCTTCACCCCCGCCAACCCGCCCGTGAGTATCACCCTGACCCCCACCACCATACAGCCATACGCAGGCGTTACCCTATGTCGGAAGTATATCGCCTACCTTTAGGAGTTCATCATCAGAAGACGTTGCCCGCTTCAGTGCGGGCAGGCGCTGGGAGGGGTCCGGATGGCGTAAGAAAGCGGTTCCTGGATCCCTCCCTTCTCAGGCGCAGAGTGGCACACCGTGGTGGTTTAGTGGGTAGTCTGGCTGGTGTCAGTCAGGAGTCCCACACGAAGTGAACCCCCTGTACCCGCAGGGGGGGAGCGAAGTGCGTAAAGGCATTCCACCACGTCAAAAAAAAAAAAAAAGTNATGTGACACTGTTGCTGTGCAACATCATTATTTCCTATACTTATATACTTTGCCGGCGACTTTTAAGGCATTAGACCTACCAGACATCCGACCGGTTCAAGAACAGGGTAGATAACTATTGGGTACGTCGTTATTGCGGCGGTAAAAACCATTTTGGAGTATTGGCTCGAGAGGCGTCACAGGACCCTCTTATACCGGCTGACGCAGTTGATCACTGAAAAAGTGCTACGCTACGGAGATCCCTTGTGTCTTATCCGCAAGGAGCCAACGCCTGAGTGCCTTCACTGCTATGGCCAGATCGTAGACACGGTACTCCACACCCTGGTAGTATGTACGGCGGAGTTATCAGTGCGGCAATCGGAGTGGGGTTTCTCTCGCTCGGTAACATGATTATGGCCAAGTTGCGGAGTGAGAGCGCGTGGAACGCCGCCGTTTCTTTCTGCGAGCAAGTTATGCTTGCCAAGCCAAAGAGACGGCGGAGCGGGCTTGGTACCACAGACGACTCATGCGTCGAAGATTGCAAGACGATCTCCGTCCTCCATAAACGTAAGCTTAAGGGTGATAGGTGGCCTCGCCTATCACCCCTAAGCTTACGTTACGCTAGCAGAAGCAGGCCGGTGTGGCGGTTTTAGTCGGTTCGAGTCCGACATGCCACAGGAGGTGGTATCCGAGGGGATTCCGAACGGAAAAAAGGGTAGATGACTGTATCGTAAGTATTACAAAATATATCGGAAATTTAAATAACTTCAGCTTTTCATTTCTATTACAAATTTTAATCAAATAAACATTGAAATATATTGCTCAATTGATTAGTCCAAAACAGTGACGTCACAAGTTTGTATTTAGTACATTTTTCTTACAAATTTATCGTTTGGACAGCTGATAAAAAGTAACCATTTTTACTAAGGTGTCATCTTCCCTATTCAAGTGGGAGTACGGCTCATCCATGTCCGGTCACAGAGTGGTCCACTCGTCATCCACACGTAGTCAGCCCGTGGACAAGTCCTTCCACAGTTAGCGGCAAACAAAAGATACTAACCGCTCTAGGCGAGACGGTATTAGTCGACGTGGAATGTCTATAATAAGCTATAACATTTAGATAATTCCACTTAGCCTATTTTTAACCTCTTACACTCGGTTAAAGAGGTTTTTCAAGTAAATATACACTTCTAAATCAAATAGTTTTAAATCAACGAAATTAACAAACAATTTTATAATATGCAAATCCCACTAATTTCAACAAACACGCAGCGTACCTGTCTAGCACATTCCTTGAGCCGGTTATTTTCTTCCTGGAGCCTGTGCAGGGTGTCTGCCTCTCCGTCGTCGCTGCGACGTGGCTGCGGGTGGGCGCTGTCTCCCATCTCGCTCGACTCTGACGACCGAGTGTGCACGTACGAGTGTTCACGATACAGCTCATCTACTTTCGACTAGACAACACAAAATATGACATGTGCATATTTCTACTTATATGATACAGTTGACTGAACGAATATCAAAAACTGTTAGAATTTTCCATATATCGAGGAATGGTTTAGGCTACATAACATCATGCTACAGTCAATTATTATAACGGACATTATTATAAAATATTCTGATTGATGGTAAGCGATTACTGCCACCCATGGCGACCTGCAACACCAGAGACAGCACAAGTACATTGCCGACTCTTGAGGGATGGGGAGAGGTTGGGGTGGTTGGGGTATGTGCCTCCGGCTTTGGAGGAGCGTACCGTCGTGTACGAGGATCGAGATGGCGCCTTGAGACGGCGACCCATGTCGTGCGGCGTTCCGCAGGGTTCTGTCCTAGGACCACTCCTGTGGAACGTGGGGCACGACTGGGTCCTCAGAGGGCGTCTCCCCCGCGGGCTGGGCGTAATCTGTTACGCCGATGACACGTTGGTCACAGCCCGGGGGGCGAACTTCCAGGAGGCGGCGTACCTGGCCACCAGGGGAGTCTTTCTGGTGGTCGGGCGCATCGAGGCGCTGGGCTTACGGGTGGCCCTGGATAAGACGGAGGCCCTGCTATTTCATGGGCCTCGTCGCGGGCCGCCCCCCGGTGCCTCCATAGTGGTCAACTCGGTCCTCGTACCAGTTCGGGCCCAGATGAGGTATCTGGGCCTGATCCTCAACGGTAGGTGGCTCTTCGACGAGCACTTCCGACAGCTTGCTCCCAAGCTGGTCGACACTGCCTCCGCCCTAGGGCGACTTTTGCCCAATCTGGGTGGAGCCAGTGTCGCAACGAGAAGCCTCTTCACGGAGGTTGTCCGGTCGATGGCGCTGTACGGCGCACCGGTGTGGGCGTCGGCTCTGACCGCCCAGAATAAGGCGCGCCTCTGGCGCCCTCAGAGGGTATTGGCGGTCAGAGCCATACGCGGATACCGCACGGTGTCGACCGAGGCGGCGTGCGCCTTGGCCGGTACACCCCCGTGGGATTTGGAGGCGGAAGTGCTCGCCGAAGTTTATCGACGGGTGGCTGAATTCCGGGCGGAGAGTGGCATGCGCCCTCCGCCCGAAGAGGTACGCGAGTGGCGTGAAGCCGCCCGTCGAGCCACTATGGTTCGTTGGTCGTCGCGGCTGGAGGCTCCACGTGCTGGCTTCGCCACCGTGGAGGCGCTCCAGCCCGTCATCCTCGAGTGGGCAGGGCGGCAGCACGGGACCCTTTCCTTCCGACTGACGCAGGTGCTTTCCGGGCACGGTTGCTTCGGGAAGTACCTGCACTCGGTCGCGCGGAGGGAATTGAGTCCCGCCTGCCACCACTGCGACTGCAGTGAGGACTCGGCCCAGCACACGCTGGCCGCGTGCCCCGCTTGGGCGCCGCAGCGTCGGGCCCTCACTGCAGTCATCGGAGGAGATCTCTCGCTGCCGGTCGTCGTACGCTCCATGACCGGCGGCGAGAGCAGTATTACCGCGGTCGTGACCTTCTGCGAGGAAGTCATCTCGCAGAAGGAGGCGGCGGAGAAGGCCCGGGAGGACGATCTCCACTCGGACCCGATCCGCCGCCGGCGAACCGGGCGGCAGAGGCGCGCCTATCAGCGCCTCATGCCGCCCTGAGTGTGGCCGCGGATGGGCTGGACGGGTTTTCTCCCCATCCGCTACACAAGACAGCCGCGAACCCCCTGTCACCGCGGGGGGGGGAGCGAAGTGCGTAAAGGCATTCCACCACAAAAAAAAAAATGTGCCTCCGGTATCCACACTCATTCGATGAGCGTGGATACCGGAGGCAGGCAGCGCAGGCGCTGTTTCACACCGGGTTTCTGTAAGGTCGTGGCAGCATTCCGGTAGCGCCGGCCTATGCATGCCGAAGCGTGGCTCTCCCACGGTAAACATTTAAACTTTCTTTAAAAATCTCTCATTATTGTTAGGCGTTTTCCTAACATTTAGTTGGTTAATGCTAAGACTCGTAAAATGACACTTTTGTAAAGTATTAAAAAAAAATCAACGAGTTCTAACCGAAACTATAATATACGTACCGGTGTGAAGTTAACATTTTTCTTCTTAAAGTCATTCACAACTTGATTCTTCAATCGATCATCGCAGTCATCGCTCCTGTGTTTCTCCGCATTTTGACTATTATTCAGGCTGACATTCAAATTTGAATTCACATTCCTCAAATCCGTGAGGGTGCCTCTCTCCGTCACACACTTGGGACTCAACTTGCTTGTTTCTATATACTTCTTGAAGGTAACAAGTTCGTTCTTGATCAAATCATACTGGGACCGAATTTCCTCACTTTCCATATCGTGCATTTTATTGACTTTGCTCGCCTCGTTTTCTATACTCTTCATAGTTTCAAGTTCTGAACGCTCTTTATTAATGCTGTCTCGCTCCTGTTTGATAGAAGACAGGTGTCGTTCAAGCGTGGCCAACTCTTCTGTGATCTGTGTGCGCATCTCTTCTGCACGCTTCCTTATCATTTGCTCTGCCTCCGCTAGCCGAGCTTTTAAATGATGTTCCTGAAAAAAAAAATTTTTTTTATTTTTACACTTCCATTATTCCTTTCCAAGAGGATCCTTATAATAAACTAGCTGAGCCCCACGGGTGTTACCTGCTGTTGTTGTTGTACCTTTACATCAACAACTGAGAGTTACACCGCCAGGCGTAGTTAGTCTAAAAGTAGCCTAGTAGTAGCCTTACTTCCTATATCATCGGTTATCTACTAGTGAAAGTCCCGTGAAGATCGATCTTCCATTCCAGAGATAAGCCGAAAGAAACATACAGACAGACAAAATTTAAAAAAAGAATGCTTTATTTCATGTAAGTACCCTACCGCATGCATTAAGTGAAAACTTACACCTCCAATTTTATGTATATATTGTATATATGTTACTGTTAATCTGGCAAGATGTTATGTCTTAATAAATAAACAAATGCATTTTTTCATTTATTTTCTCAGTAAGGACTGGTTGGTGAATACAATTTCATCATCACCAATCATTAAAAACAACCATCACTGGATCATCAGTTCTGGACATCTCTACTTGAAAGAAAAGTTTTGGCCTGACGGAGTGACTTCGCAGACTTTGCCCCTTGCAATATCCATAAGATAAATAGGGATATTGAGTGCTTACAATTTCTTCAAACATTCATTAATCCTATTTTGACTCTTTGTTGTTGTCCTTTTCGCAACCGAAACAACTGCATATTCCTTGAAAAACTGTTTTCTAACCCAGAAAACATGAACTGATACTTTGTTGCGAAACAGAGTAATAATAATATTAGTAAAGATTTTAAGAGAGTACCTTAGCTGAGAGTCGTTTAGTCTCTGCCTGTACCTCGAGCATAGCGCGCGTCATATGTTGGTGCTGTTCGCGCAAAGCTCGGGCCAGGCCCCAAAGGAACTTTTTCTTCTCTGCCACGTTGTGTTCCAACTCTGCCTTACGAGCTTTGAACGACTCTTCTAACTGTCAAATATTGTTGCTAGCATTATTACCTAAAAGACAACCATCTGAGCTTCACGGTGTTACCCGCTGTATAACAAAAAGTAGCCAGTCTAAAAAAAAGTAGCCTAAGTCACTCCTTATATCATCAGCTATCTGTTAGTGAAAGTCATGTCAAATTAGGTCCAGCCGGTTCAGAGATTAAACAAACAAACAAAAAAAACAAACAACAACCCACAATGTCCCACTGCTGGGCTCGGGTCTCCTCTCAGGAGAGGGTTAAGGCCATACGTCCCCACGCTGGCCAAGTGCGGGTTGGGGACTGGCAAGAATACGTTGTGGCTACGTAAATCTTGTCGTTGGATGTTTTTAAGCCGCCCGAAGGCCTCCAACTAAGCTTCACGACTGTTATCGTATGATAAGAACCGGGACCGACTGCTTAACGTGACCTCCGAATCACGGAGACGCTCATGGTAACATGCCACCAGCGATCACCCATCCAGGTACTGACCGCGCCATCGTTGCTTACCCTCGATGATTGTTTCTAATCACCGAGTGCAACTGGGCTATGAGCGCCTTACCTTTAAATCTATAACACTCAAGGCAAACATAGCAAGCGCCGAGATGGGTACTCAAATCACTGAGCCATTCCTGTAGTCACATTTTTTTTCTAACCGACTTTAAAAAGGAGGAGGTTCTCAATTCGACTGTATTGTTTCATGTTTGTTGTCAGAACTTTCGACGATTATTTTTTTTATATCAAAGCTGGTGCTTCCGTGTAGTCCCAATTTAAATTGGTCCAGTTCTTGAAGTCGTTTTTTTTTGATAAAATTTTGTTCATTGATGTTATTTAAATAAGAGCCTGCCGAAGTGACTCAACTCTGCCTGATGAAAAGCATAATAAGAAGAGTAATGGTCACCATACTCATTGCGAATACAGAATAGTGACCCAGACTAGGGTGGCCTATTGACATGCTTTTGAATCAAGGGCCTCCTTACTGGAGGTATTTTCAAATCTGTGTAAGTTATATTATAAATGCAATTATATTATACATATGAATTGACCATAAATAAAATGAATAAATTACTGAAGTTTTGAACTTACCTCTTCTCGTTCCTTCTGCAACTGCAGCGCGTGGCTTGCCATAGAACGTTTCACCTTTTTATCTTCTTCTACTTTTACCATCTCCATCTCTGCTTCGTACACGGATCTTACTTGCTGGAACATCTATAAAAAAAAATTGGAGATGAGTATGAATATAGTTGAATAAATAGGGAGATTGTTCCTTTGAGGGACGTAGACATAGTTGCGTGGTTCAACTAGTTAATTATCTGTCACACAGGCTTCGAGCCTAGTATGGACTCCAGCTCTCAGTAGGGAATTTTTAAAAACTATTATGTATGTACCTAGATCTCATGTAACTTTAACTGTACCTTTCCTGTGAGAGAAGTTTTATTATTATTATTAATTTATTCTTAAGTAGCTGCCCGACGGACTTCGTTTTGATAAAAGTTATAAACCTCATCACCAGCCTATCGCAGTCCACTGCTGGACATAGGCCTCTCCAATTTCACGCCACTTAGTTCGATCTATGGCTTCTCGCATCCAGCTCCTGCCAGTTATAAACCTGTCGCAGTTCAATTAAAAATTGTTGTTTTTACTATTTACCTAGTATTTTTTCTCTCCTTAAGAACCTTCCTTGTGCCTTAACTTAAACATTGCTTAGCAAAATATTCGGCGATTCCTTTTTATTTATATAAACAGATGGACCAAAATGTTCCCACTTAATTGCACTACTGTACTGTACTAAGTACAACTTAAAACACAACTGTTATTTTAATCACTATTGACATTAATAATGACTTCTACAAACATCTCAAACAAAGGCATTCTACAGCGCCATCTACCGGAGATACGCCAAACTACGGGGTAACTAATCCTGAATCGCGATATAGAAAGTCTTGTGCCGATATGCATATTTACAAATTCCCGAAATCAACAATTGACCAGGTATGATCACCTCACCTGGCCAGAGGATCCTCCTTTATGTTGGAGGAACAATACACTCCTTCCTCTACTAAATTTATGTATAGAGGTCCTATCAATTTATAATAAATATGTACAAAAGATAAAGAAATATTAACTAAATCACTCTTAGTGAAACTAAAAACCAAAACCGCCTTTCTAATGATGCTGATGATGATGAAAAACCACTTTAAATAAAAAATGAATGAACCTCATCAATGAGGGTGCGTTCCAAGACGCCGACATTCTTCATTATATTTTCCAATTTGATGGAATTCACTTCTTGATTTCTGTTCTGAAATGAAAACACTTGTCTAAGGTATTACGCAAAGTTTAACCTGCCACTCGATAGATGCCGTTATCTCGGCTATCTAAATCGCGTAATCGTTTTGTTACAAATTGATTTAGAATATTCTTGTCGGCATTTGGAGTTTGTAAATGTTTGCGTTAGTAAATGAATACAACAAGTTCAGCTTAATCTGGTTCTTTTATTAACAAATTCCGACTAAATAAGTGTTTGCACTTTTAGGAGAGTCTTAGTAGTGGGCTGTGATGACGATTATCATCGAAGAAATTACACAAAATCTTCTTTTTTTAGTTAAACACCGTATGAATGTTTTTCTACAGTCGGCCTCGTCGTGTTAATCCTACGTTATATAAATATATTTCGTTTCGAACCTCGACAATTCTTCTTTTGGTGAGTATGTAAGCTGGGCTAAGATGTGATGGCAAAGAAGCTAGGATAAAGGATACGAAATTCCTAAAGCTGGCTTAATATATGGTAGCCATGTTTACCTCTTGTATGTAGAACACCTTCCATTGTCCCATATTGTGTACAGCAGTGCTGAACGAGACACATAAAATCAAAAAAATATTTATTAAAATTAAATTTGATGTACCCAGTGTCACTCTCATGACTAAGACGAATCTATTGACACCACTCACATAAAAATACGACAAACCGTTTAGGCTCTAGGGCGTGTACATGCATACATACACTCGAAAAACATAACCCTCCTTCATTCGCAGTCGAGTAATTAGTGTTAGCATTTTCTCAAATATTGGGTTTTAAGCGGGAAAAGAACATGAGAGTGCAACTTACTTTAGAAAACTGTTTCTTCTTCTTCCTAAACTTTTCTTTGAACCTCGACATACGAGTCTGGCATGCGTTACAATGTAAGAAGTGCCTGCAATTCTCTTGGCCGGAGGGATTTCGATGTGGGGCCTTCCCTTTGTTTATTATTATTTCAGAGCTTTCGCTCGATAAATTTTCGACAGGTGATAAATCTGGAAATGCAAAATTAACATGGCTACTAAACCTGTAACTTAGTGGCTAGCAGATTATTAATTTTGGATGCAGTACATCGTGTTGGTTTAAATCTTTCGTCGTCTATTTGACAAAAGTCTGGTCTCCCAAATAAGGTATTAGAGTGCATAATGAGATAAGAAAGTAGCGTATTTTTGTTATTCTTCTGAAAGTCTTTGATTTGAAGAGAGTATATGACTCAACAACTGGCCATTAGTGTTTTTAAAAATTTTATAAAAAGAATGAAAAAATATATATAAAAATCAAATCATTTATGTAAATGAAATTGTAGACATATTTTTTTGGTTATTGTATTTTATTTTATAAAGGAATAAATAAGGTTTAAATAAATATTGTGACCAAACAAAAGAGTAAATAATAAATGGATGTTCTGATTATATTCAGGACTGAGGCCATTTATTGACTGACTCTATATCTACCGTATATACCGTGGGAGAGCCACGTCTCGGCACGAATGGGCCAGCTCGACCGCAGTGTTACCACAGCCTCACTGAAAATCGGTGTGAAACAGCGCTGTTTCTCACATAGCAACTCCCCCTTACCTAAAGGTCGGGAACGCACTTTTGATACCTCTGGGGTTGCAGGTGTCCATGGGCTGCGGTAATCGCTTACCATCAGGCGATACGTCTGCTCATTTGCACAATACTCCATAAAAAAAAATCCGTGTAGCTTTACTTATGCAGTGTCAGTTTTGTAAAATTTGGCATCTTTATTTGCAATAGGTCGCGTTGGAAAATAAATTAAAAAAACTTAATGTTAAATTGCATAAAAACGTTTAAATTACAAAATGGTTTACTAGAATTATGCAGACACTTTCTGACTTGAATATTGTTTCTACTTTTTAGTTCGGAGTGTTATAAAAGCTTTTTTTTTGTTTATTACCCATTTATTAAAACTTACCATTACCAGCTTCAGCTGAACATTTCTGATACATGGGTAGACATTTCAATATACACAACAACAGGGATAAATGTTCATTATTTCTGTACATTTCCAATATTTGAAAAGCATGTTCTGAATCGCACTGTACTCCTGCAAAGGAAACAACAAAGTAATAGAAGAGAACCAACTTTTAAAATTTGAAGTATATTGTTGTATGTCAGTATATTTACGGACACTGGACTTCCCAACAACAATTCTTGAAATCACGGCCTAACAGAAAGCCGGTGTGAATAAAGCGCCTGAGCTGTGTATCACCAAGTGAGTGAGGATACCGGAGGCCCATAATCCAACCCTTTCCCTAATCCCTCTCCCCAACAAGGCCGGCAACGCACTTGTGACGCCTCTGGTGTTGCGGGGGTCCATGGGCGGCGGTAATCGCTTACCATCAGGCGATAAGTCTGCTCGATTGCACCCTATTCCACAAAAAAAAATTACCATTAAACATATACCGATGAGTTAACGGGCTTTCAGAGGCACGGACGTGAATTACTGCCAACTTACATACTCCGAGTCGTTATAAGGAACTTCTTACAAGAAAAACTTAATACCAGTTTTGGGTCTTATTGATCTGCTACCGCATATGCAAAGCGTATGATCAACAAGGCATACTAGAACTTAAAAATTACTAATAACAATCGCAGACAGTCAGAAAAAAGAAGACAAAAAACTTTTCCAGTTATCAAACCTTGTCCCAACAAACGCAAAGAGAAAAAAGAATTATCCAAGTGGCGACTTCCACACATAGCGACAAAAAAAAAATACATGACACCATCTACTGAAGATACACTGAGCCACGGAGTAACGTAGTTTATGAAGAAGCTACCAACCTCGCATCCCGCAATAAAAGTTCTCGCGCCGATTAACATAGATCGCCAGGCATGATCACCTTTGGGTTGTAGGGACATGTCAGCCGTTCCTCCACAGTGAAGACCCCGACGTGATTGGAAGCAGCCTTCGAAGGAGCATATTCAATAGTCAGCGCGCCACCATCATGTTCACTCCCACAGCAAATCTCTGCCAGCCAGCAACCTCGGCCTCAACAGGGATACACCACATGCAGGATGCGACCGCTCCAGCCTGGTTACCAGTGTGGAGGAACGGGCCACATGTTCCTCCAACACAAATGGAGGATTCTCCGACCACGCTAGATGATCATGCCTGGCGGGCCACTGCCCAACGGTTCATGTTGGGAAGTTGTATATACGTTAATCGGCGCGAGAACTTCTATTGCGCGATGCAGGATTGGTAGCTTTTTCGTGCACTACGTTACTCCGTAGTTCAGTGTATCTTCGGTGGATGGCGTTGTCATATATTTATGTTGACGCTGTATGTGGAAGTCGCCACACCCCTACGGCCTCATCAGAGTCTAGGCACAGCACAGTGCACCTACAAAGTCAATGTAAGTAGAACAACTCTCTCTCGCTAAGCAGCAGCCAACTTTGTTGACTGATCGATGTTGATCAATCGGAATTTATGCTCGTACATAAATTTCGGCGATTAATTTTTATCTACATAGATAATAAGATGAGAAAGAAACTATCCGTCTGTTGGGCTTTCATAGCTCGACCACTTAATCAAGAAATTTATGAAAGACAAAAGAGATGTAATATATACTCTCTGATTAACCTTTAATGAAGCCATAAAGCGAAACCGGTCAGGTGTAAAATATAAATAGATAAAATAGTGGAATAAGTGCAAGTGTGTTTAATTCCAGAATATACAAATAAGATGCTTTGATTCTTGAGAAAAGACTACTACTAATATATTATAAAAGCTTTTTACTGCGATTACCGACATAGACAGCAGCCTGAGTTGTGGGCAAAAGCTTGTATTCTGTAAAAATATAATATAATACATTTACAACTCACCTAAATAATTAAGTATAGACCATATATCATTGTCTGTGAACTTGACTTCAGATACATCCTGTATATTACTACCCATCAATGTTTTTGCAAAGTCAAACACCATATTTGCCAATGGTATCTCAGACACAAACACTGATAGAGTGTAGCTGAATTCCTGAAATAAGTGTATAAACTATTAACATACTTATTGATTTATTTTTTAAATGACAACTTCTGTGTTAGAATTATACATACTGTGTCGCATAGGATTTTACAAACATGCATGAAATGGATACAGGCTTGGAACAATAATTTGTGGATCACACAAAGTGTTGCCTCATGTCAAATTTGAACCCTTAACGTTTAGCACAGTGGTGTGGTAACCGGTTAAACCACTATGCCAACCGTGCAGTCAATGATTTAAACTACCATTGCCATTTTAAGACAAGTTAATAAAGACAGGATATTTTAAATACTTAAATACTTAAATACTTTGTGTGATGAGAACATTTATTACGTATTTAAATTAGTAAGGTACAGGCTCTGCCTTGTTTGAAATCAGATAGTGCCATATGATTTGTGAGAAGACATTAGTACAATTTACTACATTTATTTTTGGGTATTATCATAAATGATTTGAATAGCCAGTTGGTCTAGTAGTTAGTGATCTTGTCCTGAGATGAAAGATATGTCAAAGGATGTGGGTTCGACTCCCCGCACAGGACAAATGTTTGTAGGGTGACCACAATAATTTGTTCTGAATCTGGGTTAAAATCCATCTATTATATTTATTTATTTAGAAATAAAGAAGTATGTTTATCCGCAATTTGGTTACCATAGTCCATAATACCATAATCCAAGTTCAACTTAGTTCCGAACCAGAAGAACTGTGTGTGAATTATCTGAGATTATTATTATAGTTCATCAAAGGAAAAAAATAACTTATTAAATATAATATATATAACAACTAAAGTTATTGCTAATTCTATAATTTCAATATTTTAAATTACTTAAGTTTATTTAAACTTACTAAGCTTAGTAAATATTCAGCAATGAGAATATTAAGCGCTTGGAATGTTAGCTCTAAGCGCTGGGTAAAGTTCTGATGGCATACAGGTGTGTTACCTAAAACAAAAACAAATCTTAAAAATGCAATGTTTTGGTATAAGAAAAGAGGTCATACAAGTAGAGTCCATGTTAAAAAAATAGATACTCATTCTATTTTTTTTACGGAGTTTTTTTACAAAGAAAACTGCTTTTTTGTAAATAAGAATTTATTCCACGAAATATAGAGTTTGCACCCCCATCGGTGCTTACAGTATTTTATATAGACTCTACTGACCTGTCTCTGCACATTTTAAGACAGTTACGATATGTCTCCGTAAGTAAGTCCTCAAATCATTCAGTACACCATTTTTCTCAAACAATTCGCATATAAATTTTTGAAAATGTTCTGGGGATTCGTTATTGTCAGTGTTTTGAGAACCCACACAAGGTTCCTCCGCGTCTTGCGTTTCATTGCTATTCATTTTTGTTTTATTTTCTTTTATACGGATCTGTTTCAAACTTTTCTCCTACATTATTTTTTGTTAGAAATTTATCTTCACGTGAAATTTCAAACTTTCCAAAACACAGAATGTTGACATTAGTAGTTTCGTTGACATCTCAAGTTTGTTTGTATGTCTTTCAAATATTTATGATAGCACAAAAAAGGGTTTATTTGAATTACTCATTACAATCACTTAAGCTACAATTTTGGTCTAATGGTACAAATTTTGGCATAAAAAAATAAAATCATATTTGTAATACTTATAGAATGTAATTTCATGATGTTGCGTGTGCATGTTAACGTCTATTTTGACATTAATGATATACGTCCCTGTGGCGCAGAGGATAGCGCGTTGGACTTCTAATCCAAAGGTCGTGGGTTCGATCCCCACCAGGGATGCATTACTTTTTACGTGCTGTCAGTAGTTTTTTTCTGTGTTCGCAAATAAAATTTGGTTCTTTTTGACTAAATGTTCAAATGGTTCCAATTTATCTCGATAAAAATTAGAAATTTTGAATTAATATGTGGGTGCATAGTTCTATTACTATACAGGTATTTTTATTATTTATTTATATTTTTTTTATTTTTATTTTTTTGTACTTTTTTTGTTTATAAGGATAGTATAGTTTATGTAAAGCAGTAACAATAAGAAAGAGTTGGTTACGTTCGCGAAAGTTTTGTTTAATGACATAAGCAGCGGTAACTAACAAAAATTATGATATAAAACAGATTTCCATTTGTTCCTCTATTTTAAAATTAATGACAGTGCCCTCTCTTGCACACATAAGAACTAATGTCACTCAAGGTAATTTTATAATGTTTTAAGTTTATGTAATTTAAGAAATATACTTTTCCTTTTGTAAATAAATTAATTCATTTATATACATCTGCACAATTTAAGAATAAAATACATGACAAATACTTTTTTCAATAGTAACACTTACAAAAGCATAAATGAATAGTGACTGACACTTTGTCATTTTTTTTAGTTTTATTATTGGGATTTGGAAATCTGAAATAATACTACTTTTTTTAAATTAATTTCATTAACATTTAACATCAACAAAGATGAGACGACGAGCTGGCGTTGGAGCTATACAAAAGCAAAGGCTAGAGCAAGAGAAATACAGAGAAAAGGGGTCTGAGATCCAGGAAAATCAGTTTCAACAAATGTCCAAACAACTAGAAGTATTTAGAGATAACTTGGAAGATTTCGCAACAAAACATAAAAATGAAATAAAGAAAAACGCTCAGTTCAGAAGACAATTTCAGGAAATGTGTGCTGCAATTGGCGTCGATCCTCTTTCTTCGGGAAAAGGATTTTGGTCTGTTTTAGGTAGAAATGTACATTTATTTACCTTCTATCTTAAACATATTTTTTTAAGAATCAGGCGTACTAATTAAAAATAATGTATCCCTGTATGAAAAACTAAAATAATTTGACCTCCATTGCGAAGTAGGTCTAAGTTTCCAAAGTGATACTCAAATCTCAGGATGCAAAGCAAAGTACAGTGAAGAATACATTTACAATCATTTGACTAAAAGAGATTAAAATAGGCCAAAATCTCCTTTATAAGAAGTATATGTCCTGCAGTTGAATATTGAGGACAATTAAAGCAGATAAATGAAAGTTAATTTAATTCTAGGCATTGGTGATTTCTACTATGAGCTTGGAGTTCAGATTGTGGAAGTGTGTTTAGCTACCAACTATAAAAATGGTGGTCTTATAACCTTAGAAGAGCTGAGAACCAGGCTGATAGCAGCTAGAGGTAAAGCAAAGATACACCAGGATATTACAAATGAGGACTTATTGGCCGCTATTAAAAAGTTAAAAATATTTGGTAATGGGTATGTACAAGTTTTTCATAACACCCCACTCATATCATACTGGAGTATAAATCAGTATAATATAAATAGGATTCTCTGTAGAAGTTTTGATTGAAACAAGATTGAAAAAGTAGTTTTCAATCTTGTAAGATTGAAAACTACTTTTTGTCAGCTAGATCACCCATAAGTTTGTTTCTTTTTTTAATGGAATAGGCGGCAAAAGAGCAGACTTGTCGCCCGATGGTAACCAATTACCAAATTTGAAAGTAATACTTGAAAAAATTTTTGAACATTCCTCTGCTAGATTATTTAAAAATCAAGATTTTTGTAGGTTTACCTTTTACTGTTATGGGAAAGAAATATAAAATCAATGTTCTCTTAATTTAGTAATGTCATATTTTATTTTCCCATTCCTACAAAGATTTATTTTACAGATTCACAATAGTACCAGTTGGGAAAGGCAAATGGTTGGTGCAGTCCGTCCCAGGAGAATTGAATTTGGACCAGACTTTAGTATTGCAGAAAGCAAACTCACTAGGAACTGCATGGGTGTCTGCTGGTATCCTCACAGGAGATTTAGGGTAAATATTTCTATAAACACATTTTCTTTTTATTTCAAGGCCCGCCAAAGTGTACCCAGCAGCTGAGTAGAATCAAAGAGTGAGGGCCACTATACTTACTGCAAATATAGACAGTGCAGTATGTCGCACATTCACTGCACGTGATCTCCAAGTAAAGAAAAGAAAATCACAAAAAATAATTTAGTTCCAAATCATTGTAGATTAGATATTCTTTACTCTTGTCTTTTTTTATGTGTGGCCCTGTCAATATGACTACTCTACCTTATGGAAAGCATAAGCAGACTCCAAGAGTGGTGGTCACCATACTTATTGTGAATGCAGCATGGTGCACAACCCCATGTTGGCCTAGTGATGCTTATGCATTATTAGGCGCCCGGTGTCGTACTCAGTCACGAAACACGACAGCACTAACGCTGGTATTTTACGTTTATTTTCTGTGCTAGGGGAGTACCGCCCCGGTCGAGCTGGTCCGTTCATGCTGAAATTAGTGTGGCTCTACTACCTGTATAGTAAAATATCTAGCTTCTAAGGTACCGAACCTTGGTGTTTCTTTTTGAAATACAGTTTTTTACTAGTTCGTCATCAAATTTTTATTTTTCAGATGGAATGAGACTCGAGCACAGAATGCTTTGGACCACATGGTGAAGGAAGGTCTCGCGTGGGTCGATCACCAAGACGCCAAAGAGACTCTTTATTGGTTCCCGAGCATGTTTGCCGAGTGTGTTTCTGCATAACAGACTGCGTAATATAAGTTATATTGTGATAATGTGTATATGAAAAATTGATTGAGAATTATATTTTTATTGTTTAAATCTAATAAAGTTTCTTTTTATTTCTCGTATTCAGTCACAACCTACAGACCTAAAAATATAGGTTGATCTCTGTGGCATCACTGGCAGTTGCAGCTACGAAACCAATGTCGTGATTTTGAATAAGCGATTTCATTTTGTATCCCCTGCATTTTCATTCTTTGCGTGGCTTTTTTAGTACAAATGAAAAGTAATACATAAATACATATAATATACGAATTCCGACATAAAATTTAACTCATAAGTTCTTAAATTACAATATACATTTTTTTTGTAGTGACGACTGACTGTGACACAGAGATCAATGTATATTTTAAGGACTATAGTATTTTTTTTCTCTTTATCCATGGGCGGGAATTTACGTAACATCTTGTGACTTGTCTGCTCGTTTACTACTTGGACTGTTAAAAAACGTGAAATTAAAACGCATTTAATTATATTTCATTATTTTTAATATTGCACTAAACTTATTATTTAATATAATATACATAAATATAACAAAAAAAATTCTATATAATTTAGAGTAATGTCTGAGTTTGTAACGACTGAAATTATTTTTTGAATATTTCTTAAACTTACTGAGCGATACTGAGGATATAGTGTGAATTTGTTTCACATTAATTCGATCCTCACAATGACCTCATTCGGCATTGCGATTGGCCCGCACTGAACTCTTCACCAATCGTAACACCGAACGCCTTCGCCGTCGATAGCGAGTAGATGTAACGTAAACTCACACTAGGCCCTTTAAAGGCCGTTTGCACGTGTTTCATCTTGTAATTATATTAATTCTGGTTTTATATAAAACGATTGTTTCGTTTTGCTAGCTAGCACTTTCCTCTGGAGAAACTATGGTTAAAGCGATTTTTAATTTAGCCCGAAGTTCCTCATTCTCTTTCTGTAAATCTTCTAATTTCTTCTTCATTTTTTCCGTCATCTCAAGGTATGATTCTTTCCATCTGTAATAAAAGAGGAAAATTATAACGAACCTGTATAAAGTGCAAAGATTCAAGTTTCGGGAATTTAAAATATAAAAAATGTGCAGTTTGTTGCAAACTTTCAAAGTAATACAAATAGTACTACTAAGTAGTAAGTAAGCAGGTAGATATGACTTTTTTTTTCTGTGCGGAAATCCCCCCCGGATACCACCTGCTGGCGACATGTCGGACTCGGACCGACTAAACCCGCACACCGTCTCGGGTACTAGAAGCCGGGGAACCAGGTGCACCCTAGAAAGGAAATCTCTGGAACCCCGACACACATTGGGCCACCTGCAGTTTGTAGATGGCCCCCTCCTGTTTGTGAACCCTGATGTTCCGCAGCTCTCGCACCACCACCTGGGTCAGCTTCTGCTAAGATGACAGATGGCCTCACCTGTCACCCTTAGTCTTGCGCTTATGGCTTGCTTTTGCGGTCGCCGGCGCCTGATTCAATTGCAGTACCTGGACCGTTCTCGGACCTGGCGAACCGGGAGTGTACTTAACCTCTTCTAGTATCACCTGCGTCAGCCAGCGTAAGAGGGTGATGGCTCTCGAGCCAATCCTCCATAACGGGTCCTTCCGCCGCAATAACGTTCTTTCCATTCCTTCGCTAGGACCTGGCGGAGTTGGGATTTCTTATCTTCGATTTCTCGAGTCTCAAGCCTACCTACCCAACTCTCGCACCTCCTTGCACTACTGATAAAGAGCCGTAAGGGCTCTCGCCTTCCATGGTTAGGCATTCCTCTCAGGCAAAGTACAAGCACAAATGGGCCTACGTATTACACTCTTATGACATTGAATGAGTTTATATGTGTGTGAAATTGTGAATATTTTGTTTTAATAGTTGTGTGAGTTCGCATTGCCAGGCGATGGTGTTGGTATGTAAGTCTTAAATGTGTATAAGTGAAGATTTCACTTTAAAAAAAAGAGACTTTTTGTATTTCTAGTTCACCTTCCAGTTCACCGGTCTGTATTTCTCTATTCACTTTGGTTTAGTGTTGTCGGCTATGGTGAGTTGGTTTGAGGCCAACCCTTGGGAGACACCCATGTTCAACAGTGGGCGTATGTGGACTGAGATGATGATGATTCCTTGGCTGCTAGCACTTGGTACAGCACTCACTTACTTAATATTCTTTGAAATATATTTTAAATCACTTACTTTTTACTGAGTTCCATTTGGTTTTGTAAATGTTTATTCAGTTCTACTAACTTTTCCTCCTTGGTGGATACCATTCTGAAAGAATACACGAAGAATATTAAACTGTACACTATATTGTAACTGTTATCAGGGCCTGACAGAAAGCTTTCTTTGACTTTCAACGATTGAGTAAATTTAACCAAACGGGTCTCCTTAATGGTAATAACCACCGCTCTTTAGAAAGGGCTACCTGTCAGCCACTAAAATTTTCCGCTCTCCAGATCTCATCCCAACCCTTATGGAAATGTTCCTTTGAAAAAACTCTTTAAAACTCTTTATAAGACTATTTGAAAGTCAACGTAACATAAATTTTGAAGAGTTAAAAAGACTTTTAGATTTTTTCAGAAAAAATAAATTTGTAAAAAATATGACTTATGTAAAAGGAAATTAAAATTCGGTTGTTATAAGGTAAAATATTTTAATTAGAATTTTTTTTTCTTTTTTTTTCATAGACATAGTGAATAACAATATCATATCATATTATCAATAAAAAGGATCATAACGCTGTGGTCGTTAGTGCTGTTGTTGTTGTTGCATATTTTTTTTTTGAAAAAATCTCAAAGTCTTTTTAACTCTTTAAAACTCTTGCAAAAATTCCGAAATTTATGGGAATTTTTGATATATTTTATTATATTATATATTTTTTTTGATATATTATATTTTTATTACGTTGACTTTCAAATAGTCTTATAAAGAAAGAGAGAAGAGTTTTAAAGAGTTTTAAAGACTTTTTTCAGAGGAACATTTCCATAAAGGAATTGCCAATTTTTTACCATTTAATCAAAATTAACTAAAAGCTAGTTCACATGATTGTCAGAGAAGTTGATAAAAGTTTGTTAAACAAATGTGTGGTATTAAACTTTCAAAAATGAAACTTTATAATGGGAGGTCCTTGTCTATATTTCTTACTTACTTAAGACTCAGTTCTGTTCTCGACGATAGCATGTTTTGTAGTTTGTTGACCATCTCATGAGTTTCATCCAACGACTTCTGGAGGTGTTCCACCTGTAATCTTACAATTAATCGGTTCTCGGTTAAAAGCGTTCGTTTTCTTTTTTTTATATGGCCCTTGCAAAATGAGTCTGCCTGATACGCATATACACTATACTCATTGTGAATGCAGCATGGTGACCCACACCATGGCGGCCTAGTGATGCTTCTACATCATCGGGCCCCCGGTCTCGAACTCACTAACGAAACACGACAGCACGAACGCTGTCACTTTACGTAGATCTTCTGCGAGAGGTAGTACCGCCCCGGTCGAGCCGGCCCAACCGTGTTGAAATCAGCGTGGCTCTCCTACCCTTAAAACAGTCTGTTGTGGTTCTTTTTTTTTGGTTGGTGGTTATGTTACTCGATCGAAAAAGCCGTTTTGAACTATTCTACTAAAACTGTTGTACATTGATCGTCATGTATTGACCCGTCGTTGTGGAGAGATGTCGGGGACGAGCTGAATGCGAGAAGCCAAGGATCAAATCAAGTGGCATGCAATTGGAGAGGCCTGTATCCAGAGGTGGACGATTTTCCGCTGAGATTATGATGATATCGAAACTAAAAGAACACTACCAGTTATAGACCTAGCTTT
Source organism: Hyphantria cunea (assembly GCA_003709505.1). Classification (NCBI taxonomy): domain Eukaryota; kingdom Metazoa; phylum Arthropoda; class Insecta; order Lepidoptera; family Erebidae; genus Hyphantria; species Hyphantria cunea. The sequence goes on from PKRV01000917.1 coordinate 46,399, forward strand.
AGAAAGGAGGATTTGGCCTATAATACCACTCTGACCAGACAACTGAGCTGACAGACCAGTTGGTCTATGGTTTTTTTTAAGTTTTCATTCTAATTGGTTTTTGGTCCTTTTGTACTGCATAGTTTACCCCCCTTGGTCACCTCACGACACCTACAGGAAGTCGCTGATACTCTATATTTTTTAAAGTACGAATAGGATAGCAACCCTTATAAGAGCTACTGTTGGAGGGGACAGGGAGTCAGAACACCTACTTCAACTCTTCGCACTGTGTCCTCAACAGCTTCTCCTCCCAATCCCGACGTTTGATCTCCCTCGCGTGGACATCTTGTGCTCTCTGCATGTCCACTACGAGACATTGCTTCTCGCAGACCAGTTGGATGTTCCGCCTCTCTGAGGCTACCTACGTGCAATTATATTCTAGAACTTACCACAATAAGTTGAACCATTTTGATATTTGACTGCCTCGGTGTCCCAGCGGTAGCGTATGCGACTGCTGTTCCTGAGGTCTCGGGTTCGATTCCCGGGTCGGATCAAATGTTTGTATGATCTGCAAATATTTGTTTCGGAGTTTGGGTGTTTTCTATGTATGATATGTATGTATTTACAAAAAAATAAAGTATATAAGTATTAAGTACCCATAATACAAGCTCAGCTTAGTTTGGGACTAGATGGCGTTGTGTGTTAGATGTCGGAAATATTTATTTATTTTTATTTATTTATTTATCTTCAGATAACTAGGATAATGATAAATAAATATTTTCAGACATCTAACACACAACACCATCAAGTCCCAAACTTAGCGGAACTTATACTAAGGATACTAGACAACTAATATTAATGTATAAATATATTTTTGTAAATACAGACGTATTGAACATAGAAAGCACCCAAACTCCGAAACAAATATTTGCAGATATTCCAAACATTTGCTCCGACCCGGGAATCGAACCCCGGATTTCATGCATAGCAATCGCGGACGCTACCTATGCGCCAACGAGGCAGTCAACGATTGTCATACTAATGTCCCTCTAACACAAAGGGAAGTGGAGATCCAATGGCTGATGTAGACTCATGTTGTAAACATGCTAGTCGGCACGAAAATTTCTATATTGCGATTTAGGATAAGCAGTTGATCTATAATTCAGTGTGTAGCACCTATGTTTCTGCCGTGCTGTATGAGAGAGCAGAGTGAATAGGACTGCCTTTGATAGAAGTGTACTATCATTTTCGTCATTTAAGTGTGTATAGAAGATAAATGCCTGCTCCATGACTAAAAATCGTACGTGCCCAATGGAAAGGTTTTAAATTCTTATTATCATGTCCACACTAATATTATAAAGACAAAATATTAGTATTTTTGTACGTCACGAATAAACTCAAAAGTACTGGACAGTTTTGAAAAACTTTTTCACCATATCCCTGAGTGACATAGGCTGTATTTTATTCCCGTATTCCCATGGGAACGGGAACTACGCAGGTGAAACTGCGGAGAGTTGCTAGTATCATTTAAATTTATTGTATAGTACCTCTATTTACGAAAATTATATAAAATAAATATTTTTAAATATTTCGCACAATTAACACACAACGCCATCTAGTCCCAAACTAAGCAGAGCTTGTATTATGGGTACTAGACAACTGATATAAATACATAAATACTTTTTTTTTTGTAAATACATACACATTATACATAGAAAACACCCAAACTCCGAACCAATATTTGTAAATCATACAAACATTTGGTCCGACCCGATAATCGAACCCGAGACCTCAAGCACAGCAGTCGCTTACGCAACCACTGCGCCACCGAGGCAGTCAATGGTCAATATACGACCGTGTTATGGTGGAGGAGTACAGAGAGCTAAAAAAATATGGTCTAGTTTCTGTGTCTTACTCGTGCGCTTATTTTTATACACATTTTCATTGTACCGTAATATAATTAAGATAGTTCTCACTAGTTCTTGAAACATTGCTTCCAAGCGTTGTTCTGCCAAAGCCAGTTTGGGGTCAATTGACTTCAAATCATTTTTCTCTTTTTTCAAATAGTTGTCGTTAGCCGCCTGTAGCACCTTATTTTCTCTGGAAAATGTAAATTTAGAATATTCTTGTCTTATTTATATTTTTTTTTTATATTTAAGCTGCCAAAATGACTCTGCCCTGCCTGATGGAAAGCATGAGCAGAATCCAAGAGTGGTGGTCACCATCCTCAATGCGAAAAAAGAACAATGCAGTATGGTGACCCACACTATGGCGGCCTGGGGGGAAAGGGGATGGTGAGGGGGATAGGGGGCGTTGGATTGGGGTATGGGCCTCCGGTATCCTTACTCACTCGATGAAACACAGCGTAAGCGCTGTTTCACACCGGTTTTCTGTGAGGCCGTGGTATAACGTAGTGGTTTAACCGGTCGCCACGTCACTTTATATCGCTTCAAGTGTTGCATCTTCAAATCCCCCATTGGAAAATACTTTGTATGATCCGCAAATTCTTATTCTGAGTCTAGGTGTACTTTATGTCCATATCATGTATATTTGTAAAGACCCCCGCGACGCAGAATGTATTTTACTAATGCGAGAATTATTTTTTTCAAGGATAAAGTTTAAGCGGTCACCTCGACGCTTCCTACTGCAATAAGTGTTGTGTGTTCAAATCCCATGTGGGACAATACTTTGTGTGGTCCATAAATTGTTGTTATGAGTCTGGTGTTCTTTGTGTTTGTTTTAATTAATCGATCATAGCTACATTAGCTGCTTTACGATATAAAAGACAAACAACCAGATGGATTACCTGAACACCTGGTCAAAAGTCTCTCCCCCACATCCCTTAGAATAGGGTAGTTGACTGTATCGTAAATAAATACCGATGTCTCCTTCATTAAAACAAATATTACGAAACATCTCGGAAAATATATTTATTACAGCTCCTCATTTCTATTACAAATTTTAATCATATAAACATTGAAACATATTGCTCAATTGAGTAGTCTAAAACAGTGACGTCACAAGTTTATATTTAGTACATTTTTTAAACGAAGTTATCGTTTTGACAGATGATAAAAAGTAACTGATTTGACTAAGACGTCAACTACCCTATTAGAAAAAGAGAGGTATGGGACTCATGTAACCTTGCCTCAGTTACATAATGAAAAGTAAAAATATACGTTGCGTAATTTACCTCCAGTACATATTAGACAAAAAAAAATCTCCACAGATTCTATGGGTCTACATCTCACTTTTCCCAAAAGTATATCATATCATATTATATTATCAACAACCCATAATGTCCCACTGCTGGGCTCGGGTCTCCTCTCAGGAGAGGGTTAAGGCCATACGTCCCCACGCTCGCCAAGTGCGGGTTGGGACTGGCAAGAATACGTTGTGGCTACGTAAATCTTGTCGTTGGATGTTTTTAAGGCGCCCGAAGGCCTCCCAACTAAGCTTCACGACTGTTATCGTATGATAAGAACCGGGACCGACTGCTTAACGTGACCTCCGAATCACGGAGACGCTCATGGTAACATGCCACCAGCGGTCACCCATCCAGGTACTGACCGCGCCATCGTTGCTTACCCTCGGTGATTGTTCCTAATCACCGAGTGCAACTGGGCTATGTGCGCCCAAAAGTATGATGGACTTAAATCGACAAATATCCCACGGGGTTCTTTATAAGTGAGCCTACTGAAAGGGTTTTAGGGTACCATAAAGAATATAGTTTACCTCAGAGTTTTATTCAACAAAAGTCCCTTCTCTACCAGTTCAGAATCCAAGTTCCGTATATGATGTAGCATGTCTGATACTTTTTCATTGTATTTTTCTTTCACTTCATCCATCTCTTTCCTGCATGATGTTTCTATTTCATGTTTCATATTGGATTGGATACCTTTTAGTTGGGCGATCTCTCCTGAAATCATTCAAGAAATTATTCTATTCCTAACTTTGGGAATAAATAGCGACTTATTATAGGCTCTATTTATTCCTATTTATTATTCCTATTATTCATTCCTATATTGGTTGCCTCGTTGGCATAGTGGTAGCGTATGCGACTGCTGTGCTTGAGGTCTCGGGTTTGATTCCCGGGTCGGACCAAATGTTTGTATGATCTGAAGATATTTGTGGAGTTTGGGTGTTTTCTATGTATAACATGTATGTATTAACAATTAACAAAAAAATGTATTTATGAATTTATATCAGTTGTCTTGTACCCATAACACAAGCTCTGCTTAGCTGGAGACTAGATGGCGTTGTGTGTTAGATGTCCGAATTATTTATTTATTTATATCAACTGTTAAAAGTATAATCAGTTTTCACCGTATTAAACGTCAAATTATTAATAGGATTGTATACAATAATGAGTTGTGATGTCATAAATTGAGAAGAGTTACGTCGTATTTTGCTATATGTATAAGTGTAATATATGTGAGCAAAAGTTTCTTATTATTCCATCAGTCTTTAAATAAAGCGAGTGGATCCCATCGTCGTCGCCACTGATAAGTATGTAAGTAGGTACTGGAGTAGGCGCTAGCGCAGTAAAACGCGTCTGTTCTTTACTTGCTTTATTTAAAAACTGACGGGACAATAACAAACTTATGCTTACATGTATTACAATAAGTACCTATGTATATACATGAGAATTAATGTAATTTCATTATAGGCAATACCTAACTTTTTGCTTCAAGCTACTTTAATTGTCAATCATTTACGGACTTAAATAAGTAACGAATTATTTTACTAAACGAAGTAATTATTATACTCATTGAAGAACTAAAAAGATAGAAAGTACTGAAAAAAGATTATATTTTTTAATATTTTTTTGATTTACCCAGTGCCACTCTCGCGAGTAAGACGAATCTATTGACTCCACTCACATAAAAATACGACAGGCCGTTTAGGCTATAGGGCATGCCAAAGAAAATATACATACATCCTTACACTCTAATACATAACCCTCCCTCTTTCGCAGTCGGGTAAATATTCTTTGAAAAAATAAATTAAAAACCCAAAAGTTTCTCCATGATGGTTGCGCCACTGTAATGCCTTTTTTTTTACGTGTGGAAACCCCCTCGGGCCTTCACCCCACCGGGGTGTGGCGGCGGGGCGGTGTATCGGAATCGAACCGACTAAAACTACACGGTGTGCCACTCTGCGTCTGAGACGGGAGGAATCCAGGAACTGCTTTCTCACGCCATCCGGACCCCTCCCAGCGCCTGCCCGCACCGAAGCGGGCACCGTCTCTAGATGTTAAATCCTCTCAATATGGGCGACGTACGGCACATGCGTAACGTCGCCCCCTCGCGGCTGGCCTGTGAAGCGGATGGAGGGGAAAACCCGTCCGGCCCATCCGCGGCCACACTCAGGGCGGCATGAGGCGCTTGTAGGCACGCCTCCGCCGCCCGGTTCGCCGGCGGCGGATCGGGTCCCAGTGGAGGTCGTCCTCCCGGGCCTTCTCCGCCGCCTCCTTCTGCGAGATGACTTCCTCGCAGAAGGTCGCGACCGCGGTAAAACTGCTCTAGCCGCCCGCCATGGAACGTACGACGGCCGGCAGCGAGAGATCTTCTTCGATGACTGCAGTGAGGGCCCGGTGCTGCGGCGCCCAAGCGGGGCACACCGCCAGCGTGTGCTGGGCCGAGTCCTCACTGCAGTCGCAGTGGTGGCAGGCGGGACTCAATTCCCTCCGCGCGACCGAGTGCAGGTACTTCCCGAAGCAACCTTGCCCGGAAAGCACCTGCGTCAGTCGGAAGGAAAGGGGCCCGTGCTGCCGCCCTGCCCACTCGGCGCCACTGTAATGCCTTGACGCTACCCGAGATTACGAGATAAATGCATCTTAACGGTGAAACAAATGTTTGAAAATACTAACTTGTTAGTTCTTGTATGGTCTTGTAAGCCTCGTTCTTCTGATTTGATACGACATCATACAACTGCAAAGCTTCTGCTACCTATAAAGATACATATCAGGTCAGTTAGTGTGAAACGAAAATTGCCTTGGAATCAATGTGGAAAATTAGCAGGACTATTATCAGAGGATTAGCAAGCTGAAGTTGCAGTGAGCTGGCCATATTAGCCGCAGAACTGATTACCATTGGGGTAAACGGGTTCTTGAGTGGAGACTGCGTCTCGGCAAACGTAGTGTGTAACCACGCCAGCTGGCAGTAGGTCGACACAAGTAGCCGAGGATTGAACCAAGTAGTGAGCAATTGGAGAGGCTTATGTCCAGCAGTGAACTGTGATAGGATGATGATGATAATGATGAATGTGGAAAATTGAAAAGAAGTTATTCAAAGAATTCCAGTTTCAACAGTCACAACAAGTCTAACAATGCAAAATTATTTTCACTGTATATCTGTATTATAGATGTATAACCTGTAATAGAGGAGAGGTGATTCCTAAATTGCATGATTGACTTTGAAAATCCGAAAATCGAACCGAGTGCCATGAAATTGGAGAGGCCTATGTCCAGCAGTGAACTGCGATAGGCTGATGATGACGATGAATGACTTTCAAATTTACTTTGCCTTGGGCTTGCTATAACCAATTTAAGTCTTGTAATTGATTACAACTAACGTGACCCCAACAAAAATACGAATAACTATGTATATATCTAGCTGTTAGAGGTCTTATATACTAAAATACAGCTTCAAATATAATTAGTTATTTTGGTTACTTAACTTTGATTTAGCTTCAGCCTCTTTCTTCACTTTATCCACGCAATTTTTCTGACAAATAGCCAACTGTGCTTTTAAGTCTTCATTATTCTTCTTTTCCACAGCAAAATTTATTCTATATTCTTCTAAAGATTTCGTCACTTCTTTAAACTCTTTTTCTGCTTCTTTGCCCCTTTCTTTGTAAGATGCTATTTCCTTGTCTTTATTTTTTAAGTCATTTTCTAAAGCGGTGTGTTTAGTTAAAAGATCGTTATATTTCTTTTCTAAATCGATATAATCTGTTAATGCTGTTTCAAGTTTTAGTTCTAGCTCTCTTCTTTCTTCGGTGCTATTCTAAACAATATTAAAAATCCTACAGTTTTGAAATATTCTGTGAGATTTTAGAAATCGTAGTAGTATTAGAACAATAAGAAATCCCCTGGGGGAGTTAGAGTTGCGAATCTCAAAGATGACTCAGAAGCAAATGAAATCGTGTAAACGCGGTATTGGGTTTGCATCCTATGATTCATATAAAAGAAAAATCTAATTGTTAAAAATAAATTGCTGTATGTTACTTTTACTAAACGTAGGGAATGGTTGGATTAATTAGCCTAATTTTTGTCTTAAAATATATGCGGAAATACACGGAAAGTTTTGTCAGTGAGAGTTCGAAATACTACTTTCTACAAAATAATTTAATTTTTTTTTGGGAGATTTGTAACTAGGCGAATTCGGGCATATGTCCCACGTGGACTGCAATAGGACACGATGACATGCTCATCATGTCATTACAAGAAAATTCTATGTCGATTAAAATAAGTGATGATTTGTCAGGATTTCTATGCCTGATGATATATGGTCTGAAAGCAAATAAAGTCTGGGAAAAAGAAACTTGACTTTTTAAATTAATTCCCTTAAAAAGAAATCCTATGTACACCTTACATATTAAATATCAAAAGTTACGTTCTCAATTCTATTCGTCAGAATTACCTGCTGTTGTCCTCTTTTGTCATAACTCTGGTATGTTTCCAATTCAGTTTCTAAAGCGTTAATGGTTTTCTGTGATGTTTGCCACAAAACGTGTAATGAATCTCTTTCCTGCAGAACAGAAACCGGAATTTAAACAGTTGTCATGTTATAAATTTACTGGAGTGATGTGATTAAGTAGATATCTGAGATTCAGGTTAAACACTACTAGAACAATGTCATGTTCTATTGCGCCTAAAATTCCTTGATGGAAAGACACATGGTTCAACTCAATAATCGGTACTACCCGCATACAATGGCTTCCTTTTTCCTTTTACCAGGTCACCGAACGACCTTGTGGGGACATACCCATACTCTGTCTTCCATATGGCAAATCTTAAACAATATTTCAGTCCAGCTCCTGGATTTAAAGTGCAAGTCGCGTGCAATTCGAGAGGCTTTTGTAAACCTGCAGAAGACTGTGATGTGGCTGATGATAATGCTGATAAAATGTGTTGGAGCAAGACCTTAGTAAGTAAAGACAATTGTTTTGTCAACTCTTCCAGTTCTTTGCTGACATCTTCATCTTTGCCATTTGTTTGTCGGGCGTTGTTCAGTCTCTCTTTCAGCAGCATCCCAACTTGATGCGATAACTTCTGGTTATCGGAGATCAGAGTCCTTATTTCGTCTTCGACAGCGTTTTGATTTTGCTGAGGAATGATAATATAAAATAAAAAAGAATATTTATGATACATAGGCCATTTCATGTAAAATTATTCCGGGTCCTTTAAGTGGGACGTTAAAAAGCATCTAATTAGGCCACCATAATGTTAATCGCCATGCTACATGGTCTGTATTCGCAATATGGTCGTCCCTACTTTTGGATTCTACTAATGCTTTCCATCAAGCAATGTAGAATACTTTGAAGGGCTCTCAATTTTTTTTATTTAGTTATGTATTATGTATGCATAGGTGTTACATAGGTCGATCAGATACGAAGCACGCTCTTAAGAGATGGTGATTCACCACCAGGTGGTCTGCCTGCTAGTGTACCCCCATACCATTAGAAGACAGTAAGTAAAAGAGTCACAAGTGCATAGTCACCTTTTGACTCCCCCACCGCTGCCTCAATTATGGCCAGTAGTTTGGATAATTTCACTCATTCGATGGATAAAGTACTTGACAGTGTTTCAATGGGCTGGTACGTTTATTTATTTATTTACCGAAGACTAGCTTACCTACGCACATCGATATACGTCATAAGTCGTATTTAAAAATTAACCTTACATTACACTTCTAGAAAGACATGAGCACTTACTCTATAAAATTCTACTTCAGTCTGTAGGGCATGCAGTGTGTTATTTTCCATAATATTAATATCACATTAAAAATCCTGATGAAATAAGTTCCACTAATGCTGGAATAGTGCTTAGGTTGTCTGTACAACTAATAACAGCCAAGTAAAATTTGTATAAAACTTAATAATAAAATTGATAACTCTGTGCACCCGTTTTGTTTACATTTGGCGCCTCAGCAACGTCACTTTTCGTTGCTAGGCAACCATAGTTAAAAATGAAAGCTCCAGTAACATTTTTCCTAAAATATTTTTTAAAATACAGTTTAAATTTAAGCTCTATTTAATTTATTGTTTTGAATTTAACTATATATTAACTATATATTTATGTATATTGTATAAATTTTACGGTTTTACATTTTATAATTCCAGATACTTTACTTTATCATTCCAGATTCAGAACGTAGACTTAGACGCCACAAATACTTTATCTTGACATCCGCGAAAATCGAAATTGCATCCTCCAAGGATTTAGTAAATCTATTTCAAAATGTAATTATTTGTGAAAATATGATGTAACATGAAAAGTTTGTGTTACTAAAATGACAAGGTTCGTTTAATTAGTTTAAATAGACTTTGGCATTTCAAACAGTGCAGTTTAAACGTTGCTTATTTGGTCAACATTATTTATAAAATTATGTTTGTTTTATAGTTTATATTTCGACATTAAGGAAGACCAGTGGCCTCTTGTTTACAACGACAGGTATAATGTATCATTCTGTGGATTGGAGAAGTTACATGTATTTGATTCTAAAAAGTGGCGCAACATAATACGGGTCAGTAACTATGCGATAGATATAAAATGCGCAAATAGTTTTTCTGTGCAATATATCGACACCAAAGGACTTTGAACAGCTGAATATGGTTAAAAATAGTAACAGAATAATATTAGATCATATAAACATTAAAAAATGTAAGCTTTAAGAACTTTAAATATTAAAATATTTCAATTTATTAAGTCAACACGAATATCTAATATGTAGTATGGTTATTCCAATTTTATCAGATAAGACTGCATTGCTGTGACAAGAAAAACACATCAGTTTAGTCAACACTGATCAGTTTTGCCATTTGAAATAAATTATTAAATATAAATAAATGTTTAATTATAAAAACTGAAGCATAAAGGAACAGAAAACAGATTTGAGTTTTTTGGTGTTATTTCCATTACGTAGGATGCTTAGGCATGACAGGCACATTATAGTAACAGTACCTATCCTTTGTTTGCGCTTTTAAATGAATTTTTCAATCACCACAGAAAATTACCTATTAAATATTTTAACTGTAAAATATCAAGCTATTCTCAATACATGTGTAAAGAGTTTAATATTTAATTTGATTTATGTTGAGGGCTGAAAAAATTCCTTTGGACCTCTTGCTTGGGGATAAAGGAGCCGGGAGTATATGGTGATTCTACTAAAAAGCACCCTGATATCTAGTCAATTTTACAACAATATACTTGAAATCATAGAAGAAACTTAATTTACTAACATTACATGCCTAGGAATTATTTTAACTTTCCAGTACCTGAAAGAGGCAAAGTTTATAACAGATGAACAGCTCGTAACCCCACTTGAACCAACAAAGAGTGATCTTCTAGTCGTGCACACAAAGAGATATTTAAAGTCTTTGAAAGTAAGCTTATTTTATTCTCATCCTCTTTAATTATGTATGTAATATAATCATTATTTTAATAGTTTTTAGGGTTCCATACCCATATTACTAGACTTTGCTGTCCATCCGTTTCTCACCAGGCTGTATCTCATGAATCGTGGTTAGATAGTTGTAATTTTCAGAGATGATGATGTATTTCTGTTGCCGCTATAACAACAAATACTAAAAAAACAGATTATAATAAATATTAATAGTGTAGGACGTCCACAAGCCAGGTGGAGCGATGATTTGCGCAAGACGGCTGGCTGCGAGAAGCCATAGATCGAACTAAGTGGCGTGAAATTGGAGAGGCTTATGTCCAGCAGTGGACTGCGATAGGCTGATGATGATGATGATGATGAATAAATATTTAAGGGGCTCCCATGTGACAAATATGATTTTTTTGCTCGTTTTTGCTCAATATAGAAATATATAGATAATAATACAGAACCCTTCCTGACAAAAATAATCAGGTTGTGTATCATTGTCAGGTGCTCTTGTGTAATTTGGTAAGTTGATTGTTTCCATTAACCCTGGTACATCAATAGCTCCAGAAGTATGAACTGGTACTCGTGTGAGTTCACTGCATGGACAGCAGATACGATCTGATTTATACACTATAAATTGTATTTTAATAAGTTTACCATGTAATAAAAGTCTCTAAACTAATAAAGATTAAAAAAAAAGAAGTATAATTTCAAAAACTCGAATGGGTTAGTTTTATCACATTTGTAATATTTTGAAAATTATTTCCGTAGTGGAGTGCCAAGGTAGCAATCATAGCCGAAGTGCCAATAATTGCCTGTGTACCGAATATCTGGGTACAGCATGCATATCTAAAGCCGATGAGGTAAGCTGAATTACTTTACAACAGCCTCTTAAACAGACTCGATCTCTAAAATTTTAATGTATTTGAAAAGTTGCCGGCACGGGCAATGTTAAAAAAAGTATGATTAAGCACATTGTCAGTAATAATGTACGAATGTGACGTACGTCTCTAGGATGTCGGAAACTAGACGGGTTATTCGGTCCCATCGTACGCTCCATGGCCGGTGGTGAGAGCAGTTTTACCGCAGTCGCGACCTTCTGCGAGGAAGTCATCTCGCAGAAGGAGGAGGCCGAGAAGGGCCGGAAGGACGACCTCCACTCGGACCCATGCCGCCTTCAGTGTGGGTTTTCGCCTCCATCCGCTTCACAGGCCAGGGGCGCGAGGGGAGACGTTACGCGTGTGCCGTACGTCGCCTAAATTGAGAGAGTTTACCAGCAGACGGTGCCCGCTTCAGTGCGCGCAGGCGCTGGGAGGGGTCCGGATGACGTAAGAAAGCGGTTCCCGGATCCCTCCCGTCTCAGGCGCAGAGTGGCACACCATGTTGTTTTAATCCGTTCGATTCCGACTCACCGCCCCGTCGCAAACTTCGGTGGGGTGAAGGCCCGAGGGGGTTTCCACACGTAAAAAAAGGGTTTACTTCAAGTTTACTACCTATTGTAGTGTTGTTGTCTTGCGTAATGTGTTTCGTTAGTTACGACACCCATGGAATGAATAGGGTTTTTCTGTATTCTTTATCTATAACCAATGACGTCACCGATATGAAATGATAAATATTATAGGTTACAAACAGGCGGCTCCGTGTTAGCCGGTAAGCTGGCTCTCAAGAGAGGTTGGGCGATCAACGTAGGTGGTGGCTTCCATCATTGCAGCGGTGATAAAGGTGGAGGCTTCTGTCCTTATGCTGATATTACCATGTTGATACGGTTTCTTGTCCAAGCGGAGATGATACAGAATGCTATGATTGTAGATTTGGATGCGCATCAGGTTTGTTTATTAACTAACTGGTCTTAGCCTACAATTTCAGTCGCGTGATTATAAACTTTGTTAATACTACGTACACACATATTTTTGTCACCGTGGGAAAGCTGTCGACAGTCTCAGACATCATGGCATTTCTTGTAGCAGAAGTGCTGGCCTTATATCTCGACATGCCAATATTAACAACAATGTCCATCGTGCTCTGGTTACCGACGGCATACCAGCTGTACTTCAACCATATAGTCTGGGACGAGACGATAGCATGAGACCGGATGGTATATCGTTACTGTCATGGAAAATGGGTAGGTCTTTGGTGTGGGACGCAACTTGCGTCTTCACCCTCGCGACATCTTATCTTCCAACTACAGCTGGTTGTCGGCACAACCTGTTCGCCAACGCTGTTGCTGATTCTGCGGAAAACCTCAAACAGCGTAAATACCAAAATCTAATTGGTAATTACATTTTTGAACCGTTTGGGGTCGAGACGCTAGGTTCATGGGGTCGGAATGCTGGCGCTATGTTTAAACAACTAGCTAAACAACTGATTGACGCTTCTCGTGACCAGAAGGCAGGCCCTTTCTAGCACAGAGCTAGCCTTCTGGGAACGCTGCCAGTAGGCGATGATGCAGAGGAATTTTTTGACGCTTGCATGTAAATGTTATTACTTATATTGTTGTTATTTCTTATTAAATAACCACTTTTACATAGACACACATACTTGTATCATACTTAAGTCTTTTATCCCTGCTGATAGATAGAGCTATATTAAGCTCCAAAAGTTTGCAGATTGTAAGTCACTTGATTAGTGATATGATAATTCTTTCGAAATTAAATTCCAATTGACCTATTATCTTTTATTTTATTAAGTAAAGCTTATTTAAATGCAGGGTAATGGCTATCAGCGCGACTTTCTGGGCGTCCCAGAGGTGTACATAATGGATATGTACAATAAAGACATTTATCCCAGAGACAGGAATGCTAAGAAGGCCATCAGACGGAAGGTGGAGCTCACATGTAATGTAGAAGACGAGGAATATATGATAAAGTTGAAACAGTACGTATATACAAGAAAAAGTTTATAATACTACTAGTTTATGCCCGCGGCTCCGCCCATGTATATGTAGGTTATCGCGGCATATAGTAGCCTATGAGTTATTCTGATGTATCAGCTATATTACTGTAAAGTTTCATCCAAATCCGTTGAGTAGTTTTTACGTGAAAGAGTAACAAACATCCATCCATACAAACTTTCGCGTTTATAATATTAGTATGACTATCCCGACTGCGTGAAACCTTTGATAAAATTATCAACCAATGTTATCGGGCGATTATTACGAATCTATTTATATCTCATTATTAAATTCGGTTTAGTAGTTTAGGTGCCACGTTGTTAATTATTTCGCCTATATTTTTAATGGGATAGGGGAATAAATTAAATGAGCAGGCATATCACCTGATGGTAAGCGATTACCGCCGCCCATGGACACCCACAACAGGCAGTAACGTCACAAGTTCGTTGCCTCCTCTCATCCCACTTCCTTTCCCCGTGTTTGGGGAAGGGTAGTGGTATGGGAGGAGGGGTTGGATGCTATTTTTGTATCAAAAACATTATATATCAATAAATGCTTTAAAGCAATTATTTCGTTACTTTATACTGTGTCAATGAGGTTTCCAGAAGTCTAGAACTTCTCCCTCGTCTAAACCTGCAGTTACCCCCTGGTGTGAGGTTCTAAATTGGCTGCAGTATGGGTCAATGTCGACATATGCAATGAGTATGGTAACCACCATTCATAGATTCTACTCATGTTCGTTATTATAAATATAATATATATATGTATATATATAAATAAATCAGACATTTAAGACACAACGCCATCTAGTCCCAAACTAAACAAATCTTTTATCATGGGTACTAGACAACTGATACAAATAGACGCATACTTTTTTTTTGTAAATACATTCATACTATGTTGTTATCATAGGATAACAGTCGTAAAACTTAGTTGGAAGCCTTTGGGCGCCTTAAGAATATCCAACGGCAAAATTACGTAGCCACAACGTAGTCTTGCCAGTCCCCAACCCGCAGTTGGCCAGCGTGGGGATGTAAAGCCTTAACCCTCTCCTGAGAGGAGACACGAGCCCAGCAGTGGGACATCATGGGTTGTTGATTGATTGATTGATTCATATTATACATAGACAAAACCAAAACTTCGAAACAAATATTTGTAGATCATACAAACATTTGGTCCGACCCGGGCTTCGAACCCGAGACCTCAAGCACAGCAGTCGCATACGCTACCACTGCGCCACCGAGGCAGTCATTAGGCAGAGTAGTCAGTTTGAAAGTTACTACTACTAGATTCTATTGACTTGTGTGGTGATCTTTATTATTAAACCTAGTAATTACAATCTATAGTTCAAGAAATAAATAATTTTTAATTTACTAAACAAATATTGAACCTAAATTAATCTTAAATCTTACTTAAATCTAAACACTGAACTCTTAAGTAAGCTTACGTATTTATGTGTAGACGTAACACGGGTGTCCATGTGCGGCGATAGGCACTTAACTTCAGGTGACCCGTGTGCTTGTTTATAATTTGGGAGGCTGTTTAAAAAGCCTTTTAAACAGCCTCCCAAATTAGGTTGGTAGAATGTAATGTTCTCATAGCCGATTTCGGCTACGGCGACCAGCCAACTACGCAGGAGATATCATAGTGCACAAGTGTGAGCGTAAACACAGGTGCACTCCCTGTTCCATCAATCTCATAATCCGATGGGACGGTTATCCGACACGACCGAGGAGAGATCA
This sequence comes from Hyphantria cunea, assembly GCA_003709505.1. NCBI lineage: Eukaryota > Metazoa > Arthropoda > Insecta > Lepidoptera > Erebidae > Hyphantria > Hyphantria cunea. The sequence goes on from PKRV01000917.1 coordinate 61,626, forward strand.
GGCACAGGACCGACGGCGACGGCATTTGAACCCGAGACCCCATGATCAGCAGTTGCACTCGCCAATCGCTAGACCATAGAGGTAGTCAAAAAGTGTAAAATATTATACAATGTTGTTTGCAGGCATTTAAAAATCGCCCTGTCGGAATTCAAACCCGACATATTGGTGTACAACGCCGGGACAGATATACTAGAAGCTGATCCACTTGGGTGCATGAACATCAGTGATATTGTAAGTTGAACAACAAAACCCTTTTCACCTTTACAATTTTACACTTGTAAACTTTTAAAAATCGCTTTTATGTTTTTTCTTTCTTTTATACTCGACTGCGAAATAAGGAAGGTTATGTTTATCTAGTGTACGTATGTAAACGGCTTGTATTTTTTGTGAGTGTCGTCAATAGATTCGACTTAGTCGTGGCAGTCACAATTTTTCATTTTAATTTCCTCAATTTCTTTCGACATTAAAAACAAGTATTGACACAAATACTTAGATACTATCCATTTATGTATTTCTTTATATACTTATATTACTTGCAGTAGTAGTGCTGTGTGAATTTGGCTGTTTTAGGATGAACCCCAGTGTAAAGTTTAACTCTCATAACAATTGCGTTAAACTTGAAATTCGTATGTCGCCAGTATTATTGTTAAATCCGTGAACTCTACGGGTGTAAATGAAATGCAAAGTGGACTGTAAATTTGCTGTATAATTTAACATGTACAATGAGATCGTAATAAAATGCGCGTGCGCTGCTGGAGGCATTCGGTAGCGCCGACCCCGCGCGCCCCTCCCCCCCTCTCCCCCGACCTGCACCACTGACAACTCCGAATGCAGCCGAGAATAGCCGAACACGGCTATCGCTCACGAACCTTACCAAAAACTATGACTGATTTGTTTCAAAAGATTTATAATCGTTATTTTTGTTCTTTAGTTTCAACTTAAAATTTTATTTCTCGTTTGTATATATTACTACAACAACAACCGCAGGTAACGCCGCGGGTAAAGCTAGTCTAAAAAAGAAGCCTAAGTTACTCCCTATGTCATCAGCTATCTGCCAGTGAAAGTTCCGTCAAAATCGGTAAAGCTTTTCCAGAGACAAGCCGGAACAAATTGATAGATATACAAAAATTGAAAAAAAAAATATTTTGGTATATGTACCGTGTATACGTACATTAGTATTTACTAAAAAGTAATTTTTATATTATTACAAACAGACAATCCAATTTAATTTATTTTTATAGATAAATTTGATACTGCAGCACTATCTACTACTTTGTACACCCTAAAAATACCTCACTGTTATTTCCACAGGGTATTATAAGAAGGGACGAATTCGTTTTCGAGATGTGCAAACAGAAACACATTCCAATCGTGATGCTAACCAGTGGGGGTTATCTAATGAAGACCGCGAAGATCATCGCCGACTCCATCATGAACTTGCACGAGAAAGGATTAATCAGTGGTACTGTTTCAAGGGCTGTATAAAACTTTAATGGTTATTGAGCCTAAGTACTAAGATTGGGACACAAGACAAATCTGCACGGTTGGCACAGTGGCTTAAGCAGTCGCCACGCCGCTTTCTACTGCGCTAAGTGTTGTGGGTTCAAACCCCTTAGGGGACAACGCTTTGTGTGATTTACAAATTGTTGTTCTGAGTCTGGGTGTTCTTTGTCCGTTTCATGTATGTTTGTAAAGTCCCCCGCGACATAGTTTGTATATTCCTAGCACTGGGGTCGTCTTTTTAAAAAGAAAAATAAAATAATAAATATTATACGTATAACATCGCCGTGAATGATACCTTTGGTTCTGCTTGTACATTCTACGTTTTATACCTTTTGCGTATTGTGCTCATTTTGCGTTTGCTCATTATGAGTATTACATTCTACGCTTTGTACATTTTGCGTGTGGTGCTCATTTCGGGTTTCATACATTCTGCTCCGAAGGGACTAAAACAACTGGAATTGTTTTAAGTTACTAATGTGATCGTTAACTACTTGTGATATGATTTTTGTGTTTTTTTGTTAATTTTAATAATATATAGGACGAAATTTTAAAAGAAATAAATTATTTAACTGTATTTTGAGCGGTTCTCACATATGTTTATTATTGTTTGAGAATAATCAGAGAGTTTTTGGGATTTTCTTATATATATATATATATATACGAAAGTCGGTGGTTTTCAAAATAACAACAGTTTTATACTATTGACTAAAACCTAAATCGTTTTGATCTCAGATGTGCCAATATTATTGTAAATTATAACAATCAAAGTTAGCTATTTTTTTATAGTGGGCTATGGCTATTCAATTTGCTCACACTGTAGTGAGAAATAAAATTAGTAATTAAATAATTAATTACTAGTTAAAATTAAAATAAAATTAGTAATTAAAATTAAAAGTAAATAGTAAATAATAATTATTATATAATTATTGATGTATTTGTTTCCGAGTTTATTTATAATTAAATATCTATTTTTAATTCTTAAAGTGTTTTATTTCATATGGTGTAGTGGTTCATGAGCGATCTTACCAAGTCAAAAATGATGGACCTAAAAAGAGAGAGAATATGGTATTTTATTTATCAGTAACTGCCACTTTTGCCAACAAGTACACACTTCTCCCCTTGACACACCTGTACATAATATTATTCCTATTGCGGGAATAGTCTTTAAATATATTTTTGGACTTTATCGATTTCTGTTAGTTCCGAATGATTTCGGTTTTTTAATTAATAGGGGGCAAACGAGCAGGCGTACCGCCTGGTGGTAAGCGATTACCGCCGCCCGTGGAAACCCATAACAACGGAGGCGTCATAATTGCTTTGCGGCTTTTGGTGGACTGGAAGGGGGGAAGTTGGGGTATTGGCACCCGGTCGACCATATTCACTCGGTGAAACACAGCGCAAGCGTTATTTTACACCGGTTTTCTGTGAGACCGTGGCATCACTCCGGTCGAGCCAGCCCATTCATGTCAAAGCGTGGCTCTCCCACGGTTAGTAATGTAATAAAGAACATATACAAACATTAAAGTGCTTTATTAACTAAATAACGACGTACAAGTACAAAAAGCATGATCACTCATTTTCACATTTAAAATATGGGTGCAAAAGATTTTTAACTTTTATAAATGTGTGTTAAATTCAAGTAAAAATTGTCTTTTGAATTTTAAATATTCAAGTATTTTGTGACCTATAAGCCTACCTTTAACTAAAATAATTTAGTTTTACAAAAATGAACATTAGAGCGTATAATTATCATTAAATATAAATTTCACAAAGCATGGACTAACAAATCGTAAATACGCTGAACAACGTCGCATTGTTCAAAAGTGTTTTTTTTTATAACTAGTTTTGGCAGTAAAACTAGATATGTAATTTGTACACTCGATTCTCAGAACTTGATGGAACTTGCTATAATACATTCTAGAATTTAAATCACTTCTACTTATTCTTAGTGTAATAAGTACAAGTGATTTTAATTCTAGAATGTATAAAACATGTGCCATTGACTTACATATTTAAGAATTCAACCATGTCCTGGTTAGTTTACCGCTACGAGAGCTAGAATCAATAAATCTTGAATTAATTCAATTTATTTGCTCGTTCTACTATTTAGGTACAATATTGCAGACAATGTGAACGTGTTTCCCTTCAGACAAAGAAATATTTATATTTTAAATATTATTTATGTAACAATTATAATCTCAGACTTTCTTTTATAGATGCCTTTGGGTGTTTAAATTGTTGCAAATTTTAATTAAGTGTTTGCATTCTTTGGCGGGAATTATAGAACAGCACTTAGATTATTAACATCTCTACATAACTAAGATACAGCATATTAAACTCTAGCAAAACCTGTAAGGGTCTATTTTTGCTTAGTGTCAAATTAACTTGTTGAACTAACAATATTGGTGTATACTCCAATAAATTATCGAATATTTAATAATCGAATGGTATTTAAACAGCCGAAAGCAGAATTTACAGGCAAAATTACTTTTTTTCATTATTATACCTACGCGATAGAAGGATATACGGTGATAGCAATTCTAGCTAAGCAGATCTAGATTGCATAATATACCTTAACATAAATACTTAGCTCGAAGTTGCAGAGTATTTCACTGCAATTTTAGAGTTTCGGTAATCCATTGCCAATTTTAGTGGCCGCTTCGTGAAGAATTTTTGAGTCATGCTAGATCGGAACCTTTAAATTAAAAACTATTACACAGCAGCATGATAACTCTAGGATACCAATACATTCTAGAATGCGTTGTCGATAACATTTAAGTCGCCAGCTCTAGCGTTAATAATACCGACTTCAAGTTTGAAGTAACCGAATAGAAATATAATGAGTTATATTTTTTTACAAATCCATGTAAACTATTTCAACTTATCATACTTTATAAATGCACCGCATTCTGTGGTCTTTGAACAGTCGGTTCTTGCTAAGTACGTATTTTAATATTTTCTCTATTCGCAGTCTTTAGTCACTATATTTTGCGTAGAATCTACATCGCGACTGTGGGTGAATGTAATCGAAATTATTGACTTCTGGTATTCATTCAGACCAGTCCTGCAAGATCCGCAGAAGATATATTTCATCCAGTTTTATGTACTATGGTATTCGAAGCAATCCACTAAGACTGGCAACGTAACTTTAACCTAACCTTACTTGGCAGAATAAAATGGTATAAGTTATTTATCTTGTAGTGGTATTGAATTGGGAATAATATTCATCCGTCGGCGTATTGTTGTACACCACTTCCTTGAAGTACTTCTGTTTCTCCTTCTGTTGGAGAGCCATTAGTTGGTTCTCTTCCATGAGCTGACGGGCTATTTCCCTGTTGGAAATAATAAACGTATAAAAAGAAAGATATAAAAATGATTATTTTGCGTCAGATTCTTTTCATGAGCATCTATCTATCAAAATAGAATGATTGACTATTACAGAACCTTTGAATGGGAGTAGAGAGGAAGTATACCCTCCTAAAAAGACAAAAAGGATTCATCATCATCAGCATCATTATCATCAGCCTATCGCAGTCCACTGCTGGACATAGGCCTCTCCAATTTCACGCCACTTAGTTCGATCTATGGCTTCTCGCATCCAGCTCCTGCCAGCCGTCTTGCGCAAATCATCGCTCCACCTGGCTTGTGGACGTTCTAAACTACGTTTGCCGAGACGCGGTCTCCACTCAAGAACTCGTTTACCCCAACGGTTATCGGTTCTTCGGCAAATGTGGCCAGCCCACTGCCACTTCAGCTTGCTAATCTAAAAGGATTAATTCAAACAATTTCAAACTCAGGGCGCTTTGATATAACAAATTTAAATAGTAAAATCAAATAACCTTTATTCCAATGATATAACTGCTTTTCCTCATACCTATATTTCTGCCAAACTGAACTTAATAGAAAATATAATAGAGAACATCTTCCTTTTTAAACGACTTCGAAAAAGAAGGAGGCTCTCAATTCGACTGTATTTTTTATATGTTTGTTATCTCAGAACTTTCGACTGGAAAGCTGGTACTGCAGTGTGGTTACATTTCAATTTAATAATAATAATAAAACTATATTTTCTCTAACAGGAAAGGTACAATTTAAGTTTCATGAGATCTAGGTACATACATAACAGTTTCTTAAAATTCCCTTGTGAGAGCTGGAGTCCATACTAGGCTTGAAGCCTGTGTGACAGATCAGAATTGGGACAGTAGAAGACTTTTTCTGTGTTAAAATTTTGTATTATACAAAGGAGATTAAAAAGTGTATGATGTTTTGTACCTTCTCTTTCTCTGATCGGTGATGTCTTGACGAGCGACTTCACGCTGGATAGCCTTGGCCAGAGCTTGCCATTCAGCCTCCATCTTTTCCTCAGCTTCACGTTTAGCCTGACACATAAAATAATGACTGATCTTATTTTACATATTGGGAACAAGTTTTTGTTATTAGACTTCACCACTTAACAATCGTGGACCTCTCCTTTAAAAGGTGATTTCGGCCTACTTTACCACGATGACCAGTATGGTTGGTATAGTGTTCGTTTCAAGTTCCTGGGAGGGGTCTGGATGTCATAAGAAAGCGGTTCCCGGATCCCTCCTGTCTCAGACACAGAGTGGCACACCGTGTGGTTTTAGTCTGTTCGATTCCGACACACCGCTCGCCGCAAACTCCTGTGGGGTGAAGGACCGGGGGGGGGGTCTTCCACAGGTAAAATGTAAGCGTTTTTTTCAATCTTTCCTTCTCTTTTCAGTTGTGTTATCGTGCAGAGTTTGTTCCTTTGGTCAGCTCTCACATACATAGGGATGGCGACAATTCGTATTTCTGATCGACAACCACGTGGTATATAAAAATCTACAATGAGAAAATTCTAAAACATACTTTTGCCGCAGCCATTTGCTCCTTCTGTGCAGCATAAAATTTCTTCAGCTCCTCCTGGTTCATGCCCTTGTACATAAAACCGATAGCCCTGAAAACACCATTTTATAAATTTTTAGGCTGCAGCAGTTCGAAGAAGCTGGAGTCGTATCGAGTATACTTATACACGTCCCATTTAACGCTAGAGACATCGATTGGAAATTTATTGGATTAAATAAAGTATTAATAATCGACAGAGATTAAGTATATATTAGTTTCATTTCATGATGTGTATTATCTAGTATCTTTTTTACAAGATTTTTATCCTTAACAATGGCAAGGAGAGTTAAAAGAGCGAAGAATTACACAGTTCCATTTCTCTTGGATTTTTTTGGATGGAAGAGCAAAGAGTTGGCAGCATGTTTGACACTTTTGGTACTAGAGGTATGCATGTTAGGCAGGCAAGTAGCAATAGGTATGATCAGTGAAGCTGCATTATTGATCATTAGTTTCTTTTAATAAATGTTTATTTCTTATTTGTAAGACAACCAGAAGTCATTATTTTCAGTACCTGTCTTTTCCAAGGGCGCTTTTGGCTACATCAGGATTCTCCGTAAGCATGTCTGAAGTTAAATTATTGTACATTTCGGCTGTGTTGTCGGCTTCTTCTTGTGCCTTCATGACTTGGTCCATTTGTTTCTTCTCTGTAGCCTGGAATATAAAGAAGATTTAATTATAAGAAGATAGAATATTTAAATGGATTGGCAAAAGCTCTACGCAATAATTAGGATCTGTTCCAGTTAGGGATTATTTATTTATTTATAATCATAGTTATTTATTATAAATTATACTTTATGTTTTACGTTGAAATACATCTTCAATGTTTGCCAATCGAATATAGCATACCACCTTATGCGTGGATAACCATAATTGGCTACACTTGTCATAGTTTTTTAGAATTACAACTGTTGTTATTCCTATTCCTGTTATTCCTGATCATTTGAATGGATTGGTGACCTATAATCACACAGTTTAATTATTTGACGTTAGATAAATGAATTGCAATCAATATACAGACAAATTATAGACATATTTTGCTGAAGTTAATCATATATTAGGTACATACGAATGCCTTCCAGTACAGAATAGCATACATACACGAATTCTGTGCAAAACCTGTTTAGATCGCCATCGTTGTCAAAAAAGACTGTGAAGCAATTTTGGAAATTACCAAAGCCTCGTTGTACTTCAGGTTCGCTTGTCCGAGCCTGTATCGGCACTCTCGCTCCATCCTGTCGAGGTCACCTGCGCGTTCGTCACGAGCTTTTATCGCCATCTAAAAATATAGAATAGAAATTGAAATTAATAAAGTGAAACAGCTTCTTTTTAAAGTAAATTACTTAAAACCATATTGATGGGGAAATAGTGAAGTAGATTACAATGTATCGGCATTCGGCACAAGAAGATCCGGCTCGTGCTTTCTATGTTACTCATAGGATATGTTACCATATAAGCAGCTTCAGCTTTTTTTCTCTCCTCCTGGGCCGCCTTCCGCTCTTGCACCTGCTGTTCCAGCCAAGAGTTCTTCTGATCCGCCATAACTTTCTTGCGCTCTTCGTAGTCCAAGTCTTCTCCTTCAAACCTAGGCACATTTTTAAATTTAGTTACCGAAATAAATAGTATAATATATATATATATATATATATATAATATATATATATAATATATATATATATACTATATATATATATATATATATATATATATATATAGTATTTAATATAAATAGAAATATTTATTTCTTGTTAATGCGGCTAAACGTGCGTTGTCTCAATTCGACCGATTTTTACAAGACTCACACCGGCGGCAATAAACGTAATTTTTACCTACAAAAAATCCTAAGAGATAAAAAAAATAAGTAAAAAATAATGTCATTCATCTCTAAAAAGTAGAGAATCGAAAACTGCAGAAGATGAAGAGAAAATGCCGCGCTTACGAAAGGGAAATCTGAAAGACGTGAACGTAATATATTTTTATCTGTTATTATCTATCACTAGGATAAACGGTCGACAAAATTTTCGAGGCTATTCTCTCCGACAACAGATTAAAACAACGACAGTGTAAAAAGTACAGTAGCCCTAAAAAATCCTATAGGTATGGAACTAACTTCTGAGCGCTAGATAGTCCAACAGGTTCTCCGTCGCTGGCTCGTGGTGGCAGCTGCTTCTTCAGAACGTCAGGATCGTTTAGATCGTACTCGCGTCTGTCTTCTACACGCTGATACATCTTACGGTACTTGTCGATTTCTCCTCCAATGCGACGGCGCTCCTGTTAGGCAAAGTACTTATATCATAAGACACTAGAGTAGAGGTTTGTGGCGCTGACTGCTGATTCTCATACAGCATGAGCGATTGTGTAATGGCCACCATCATTTGCTTTCTGTATCGGGGTGCATTTTACAATAATATTCGCCAAATGATATAGTTTTTCTAAACTAATACACATTTGTAAATTATGGCTAAAAGTTAGTACTTTTTTTTTTTAACGACTCACTGCTTTATCAGTCTGTTGACTAAGATATCTAATTGATTTTTTTATCATACATATAGGTACACTCTTAGTTATTTAAAAAAAACTTTTGTTAGTTTTTCTTTTTTCTCTTGTTAGCGTTTGTTTCGTTATTTCTTTCATATTAATAACCATTATATTACTTATTTATATAAAATATGAGACCTTGAATAATTATCCTCAAGAATACATAAAAAAATATTATTTGCATTGTCGATGTGCGTCTTATTTACAGATAATGTTTTTGTCCTAAATAGATACATTGTTTATTGAAATAATGTAAAATAGACAATAATAAAAATGTGTAAATAAATTCCACTATTGCAGGGTCAATAACATCCATTGAATCATAATAAAAACTAAAATGAAGAAGCAATTTGCGTGACTCGCTAAATACTTGCAACTCAGCAAATTAGCGCTACGACGTTATCTCCAGTAATATATGAGTCTGTCTTTTCTTAGTAGATCGTGACAGTTTCATTCTTTTAAAGAAGTGTGAGGTCACAAAAATTCAATTGTTTACTTTTGTTTTTAGAAACAATCCGAAAAATTGCCTTTTTCCAAGATGTCTGATGGTTACTTGATAACGTTTTAAATATTCAATACAATACATACTCAATACATATTCATTTGAGCATATTCCCAAACCGGTAGGCACAGATATGTAACGCAAGCCTGTTCTATCATCGGGGACTTTGGGAATTAAATATTAGCAAATTGATATTAAGCTTGGAAAACAGGTATTGATTTAATATAAAATAACAACATTTCTAGGTAGTAGAACCACGCTGATTTCAGCACGAACGGGCCGGCTCAACCGAGTCGGCACTATCCTCGTACAGAAGATCAACGAAAATGTCAGCGTTCGTGCTGTCGTGTTTCGTTAGTGAGTTCGAGACCGGGGGCCCAATGATGCAGAAGCATCACTAGGCCGCCATGTTGTGGGTCACCATGCTGCATTGTCTGCATTTGCGCAGCAGAATCCAAGATTGGTGACCACCACTCTTGGATTCTGCTTATGCTTTTCATCAGGCAGACTAGAGTCATTTTGGCAGGGCTATATATATATAAAGAAAAGCTATAAAATTAATTTTCTAATGAATTGGAAACTATTGTTTTTTAAACTAAAACCCGAAAGTGTAAAAACAACCTCCTAGTTTTCTTGAGTTGTGATATTCTGCGTTTTAGTCAATTCTTCTTTAATGTTTTTTTGTTAGTATCGTTAATACAATTTTCACATAACATACCTCTTTCTCCCTAGCTTCCAAGACCACAGCGAGATTACTGTCCTTGATCATCTGTGCTGCAAATGCGAGATCTTTTCGATTTTGGTCATCGCGTTCGGCTCGCTTTTCTGCCACTTGACGCTCCAGGAACGGAAGGTCCACCTGGATTTTTTTTAAATATAGCAACAATTAAACGATGGTACATAATTATCAAAGTAGGCATTGATAACACCGCTATTGTCCATCTCTTTAATTATGCTCGTGGATTAAAGAATACATACGTACGTAAAGTAGTATAATTTATTTGAATTGTCAAAACTCTGATGTGGACAGTGAAATTCTTAATTTTGGTTCCGAACTGTACACTTCTAGCTACCTCAGCGGTGTTAAAGCAACGATTCGATTATTTTGTAACAACACCGGTCACGGGTTGGATTTCTGTATGACATTTTTTTGCAAGTTCTACTTATCATATTAATTCTATCCATATTGTACATCTCATAGTATGCAAATAGCCATGGTTGGTTTGGTTTAAAAAGCAAATATCACATTTGCTAAATTGTAGTCTTCTTAAGATTTGTACTGTTATCCTTGCTGCATAGTTACGTATGGCCCACTGAATAGATAACAACTCAAAATTGTATTACTTACACCAATCTTCCGGTTTCTCGCATTGAAGATCCTCGATCTCCTCTCGAGCTCGCATTGTCTCCTCCTTTCTCTATTCTGAGCCTCCCTCCTATCCTGTTCATTAGATATCTGCATTTTTATCATCTTCACAGCTCAATATTATATAAACAAACCAAAAACTTGAAATAATTAAAGGAATACAAAATTGTGATGAAGAATGAACTAAACGAATCCCGTTGCTATGGTGCCTGCCGTTTATTTTTTGATTAAATATCGATTTAATAGAACTGGTTGCAAGGACCATAATGAGGTCATAGTTATATGTTCATTAAAGAGGATTCTCATGTTTGGTTAAAAGCTCTACATAAAATAAAACATGTAAACAATAAAGATTATAAAAAAAGAGGACTCTAATGGTCTTAATGATAAGTATATCTATCTATCCTAAACGAGCAATGCTTATAAATAGGTATATATAATCAGAATCTTAGAAACAGCTCCAACGGTTTTCACGAAATTTATGATGTTAGCTGTTTTTCGTGACGTTAACTATTCTATCTTAGCTATGTCCGCAATACACACATTTAAAAAAAACGTAAATTCTGTCATAACGTTTCGGAGTTCATTGTGAGCAACAACGCGACACGAGAATTATATCTAATAGATTGTACCCAGATAAAGAATAAATTATCTTGCTTTTTAAACAATTATTTCTCCTGGATAGGAATGGAACCCGCGATCTCTATTCTTGTACTCCTTGATGAGAAGCTCTCTAAATAAACTGGTATAATTTTAGTAGTACCTCTTTGATTTTATTTTACTGTATGGCCCTGCCTTAATGACTTCTCTGCTTGATGTAAAGCATAAACAGACCCCAAGAGTGGTGGTCATCATACTCGTTGCGAAAGCAACAATGCAGCAGACTGATCTACACCATGATAGCCTAATGATGCTTCTGCATCATTGGGTGTCCAGTCCTGCACTCACCAACGAAAAGCGACAGCACGAACGTTGTCGTTTTATTTACGGTGATCTTCTGAGCGAGGGTAGTACCGCCCCGGTCTGTTCGTGCTGAAATCAGCGTGGCTTACTACATTTAAGTGAAAAAAAGAACAAGTAAATTAAAATCTAACTGTTTAAAACCATTGATTTAGTATGAAATTAGTCCCTCAAAGAAGGAATCCTTCTAAAATTCCTACCAAAACTGAATAATATACCAATAGTAGATTAAATTTCATCGCTAGTAGCACAGGCTGCGGGCAACATGAGGTAAGCGTCCTGCCGAGTCGCCGAGAAACGTCAGTCGCTAGTCAGCATTATCGTGAGGTGCACTGCTAGCGAACGAGGTCAATATTCACGCTCGCAAACAGTCGCGTCGTGTTGCATGCGCGTAAGAATCGTAGTGTTTTATTGTTTACTGGAATTTTTTGTGTTTTAAAAAATATATAAACTAAGTCTTAAAATATACTGTTAAAGTGTTGTGTTTTTAAAATTATATTTGTATAAATTATTAGAGTGTTTTGTGACAAAATTATGACAAGTGTTTTAAAAAAATCTAGAGGTACTAAAGGAAAATCTGAATCAATGCAAGAAGATTTACCTTCAAGATGGGGGGAAGAGGCCCAGGAGAACCATTCGGAAGATACTGCCAAATTAATAAGATGTATTGATGAAAATGTTATTGGCAAGGGCATTGCATTTTGTGGACCATTTGGACGGAGAAAAGGTAAGATTTTATTTATAAACACAAACAAAATATGTTGTAACATGTACAGGTATAATAGGTGTAATATGACTACACGAGTGGCCTAGTGGTTTCAGTGGTCGCCACGCCGCTTCCTACTGCGCCAAGTGTTGTGGGTTCAAATCCTACATGGGACTACACTTTGTGTGATCCATAAATTGTTGTTCTAAGTCTGGGTGTACTTTGTGTCCGTTTTATATATGTTTGTAAAGATCCCCGTGACACAGGAATGTATATTCCTAATGAGGGAGTTGTCTTTTTTAAAGAAAATAATAATAATAATTATTAATAATATAAAATCCTGATTATAGTTATATATATAAATTTATTTCAGTTATTATTGTATATATTATTTTTTCAGTTTTTAATTTAGCTTGCTAATTTTTTTACGGAGATATTCGTAGGTATGTAGACTGCTTCATGGTACTCAGTTATCGCTAGTTGTTAGTGGTGAGTTTTTACCTAACCATAACCTATATTTTTCTAAAAACTTGGGTTATTTTTCTTAATTTGAATGTGCCAGTTTGAAACATATGCATTTAGCACATTTTCGTATAATTCAAAAACTGCTTTTCGTACTAAGTATTGTGAAGAGTATTGTAGCTATGAATATTTATAAACTATTTAAGTACATTGAATAATGTGTACCTATTATATGTTGTTTAAATTGATGCCAATGTGATACGTTCCTTACTACATAAAGTTTAAAAATAGCAACAGAAACGCATGTTCTGTTGTCTATTAATTATAACAGCAAGCAAGTATATACTTAAAATATACATGTGTGTAGAAACAAGGTTAAGATAAACTGTTTTTTTAAGTTTACTGGCTTTTGTCCGCTTCTCAGCCCCCGTGTATGTCGTTTATCGCGGTAAAAAGCCTGTCCTTACTCAAGAATCAAATTATCTCCATGGCAAATTTAAATGAAATCAGTGCAGGTATTTAGGTGTGAAAACGTAGCAGTCAGACATACAGTTTCCTATTCAATACTATTAGTACGGATGTATATAAAATCGGAAAACTCAAAAAGTTCTGTTTGCCAACTCTACTGCTTTCGTGTGGTGTTGCGATTATAAAAAATAATAAAAACTACGATATATTTGGTGTCGTCGAACCCCTGTATGACGTCACAACCAACCCCTTGAAATAATGAGCTACATAATGATTATTAATATTCCTATATGTTTGTTGCTTAATATTCTGGTAACATTTGCTTATCATACAGCTGAAAACATCAATGAAATATTCTATTTTTTCAATACTGCACGTTAATGTCAATGAATAAGGTCCATTTGAGAAGTTTGTTTCGAATATCGGTATGTTTTATGTTAAAATGCGATGAATATCGAAATAAGTTTTAGATAATGTATTATCACAAGTTTCGTACTTACACTGATGTAATTAAAAATAAATTAACTAGCACAATTTAATTCACTTTCAAAAGGGTTTGCTACTTTTATTAACTACATTTTCTTTTGATCTAAAGATAAACTGTCATCTAGATTTCGGGATATTAAAATCAGTTTTTTTCGGCGAAAGACGGTCCCCATTTCATGTCATCCACATTTTTTTATATTTTTTATCATTAATTCCATCACGACGAAGACTTGAAGACTCGAAGACTTAGAATTGAAGACTTGAAATACTTGACATTGGCAGAAATAGCTGATCCGGCTGATTGCCATATCATCAAAAGAAGAAGAATCAGTTTTTTTCAAGATAACTCCCTCACTAGAAATGTTTCTATGTCACCTTGGACTTTAAAAACATATATGGAACTAGTTTATACCAAATAGTAGCCTATATGTTATACTGATGTATAAGCTATATTACTGTAAAGTTTCATCCAAATCCGTTGAGTAGTTTTTACGTGAAAGAGTAACAAACAGCCATCCATACAAACTTTCGCGTTTATAATATTAGTAGGATGGACACAAATAAGACCCAGAGTCAAAACAACAGGTTTGTATGATCCTAAAAAATATTTGTTTTGGAGTTTGGGTGTTTTCTATGTATAGTATGTATGTATTTACAAAAAAAAAGTATTTATGTATTCATATCAGTTGTCTAGTACCCATAATACAAGCTCTGCTTAGTTTGGGACTAGATGACGTTGTGTGTTTAGATGTCCGAAATATTTATTTATTTATATATATATAAATATATATATACACATATACATCATTATGCTAAAACCAATAGTAGCGGAGCACTAATGAAGGATGTTATAAAAACGGCGGAAAATTATTACTCTACGGGCAAAAGAAGATGTAAGCGAGGTGGCGTGGGTCAGCTAGTAATTAAATATACCTCAGAAAAGCTATCAGGGAAGTGGTATAAAGTGCTAGAGTTGCCACAGCCACACTAGCGCCATTAGGCCACAGGATCCGCTTAATTCTGATCTTAAAGATAAAAAAAGATAAATCTTATCTATATTTGAGGAACCTGAATGTTAACTAAATAACAACCACTTTATGTAGCTAACTATATATATACATATATATATGCACGAACCTGCATATAAAAATCTTATTATTAGTACAATACGCGCAGGGCGCCAAAATTTTGCTTCTGACTTGACGTCAATGAAATGGTTTGGCACGATCTAATAATGAACTATATCAATGCCGGTCATGTCCATAATTGCAAATGAAACGATGAGAGACAGTAAAATATTGTTTGTTAGTTTTAGAGTTATATAATTAGACGCTTGTTTATGCGCATAAGCAAAAAGGATCACTGATTAGTTCTGATTTAGTACTGTTCCTTATTAGAGTTCCGCACCCAAAGGCTAAAACGTGACCCAATTAGGTGGTAAGACTTCGCCGTCCATCCATCTGTCACCAGGCTGTATCTCGTGAACCGTGTAAAACAGTTGAAATTTTCAGAGATCATGTATTTCTGTTGCCTTTATAACATCAAATACTAAAAAGGAGAATATAATAGATATTTAAGGGGGCTCCTATAAAACGAACGTGATTTTCTTGCTCGTTTTTGATCGATGTTGATTATTGCAACGGGCAGACTCTTGAAATGTACGGAACTCTTCTTGCGCGAGTCCGACTAGCACTTAGCCGATTTTTAGAAAACTCTACGATATTTTGCTTAAAATTGACTTTTGACTGCACTGTTGATCTAGAGATTAGGGATTTTGAGTGCTTACACAGAGGTTGTCGGTTCTATTCCCTGCAGGTTAGTGAATGTGTGATGATTGCGATCATTTGTTCGTTGTTGTGTATTTAGAAATATATAAGTTAAATATATTATATCAGAGGTTTCGTTATCTTCTCACAGACTTAGCCTAGGTTGTTGCCGTTTCTGGGAGGGGTCCGGATGGCGTAAGAAAGCGGTTCCCGGATCCCTGCCGTCTAAGACGCACAGTGGCACACCGTATGGTTTTAGCCGGCTCGATTCCGAAACACCGCCCCATCCCAAACCCCGGTGGGGTAAAGGCCCGAGATTCCACACGTAAAAAAAAGTTAGTTGCCGTCTGTTTATGTATCAAGTGAAACTTAAATTGCTCCTCGCAGTAAAAACAGGGTAACACAATTTCTAAAACCGTAGGCAAATGTTTAAAAATTGAGTGAAACAGAAGATTTACTAAGAAGAAAAATTCGACGGTTATTGTTTGCGGAAGTAGGGTTAAAATTAATTCTTAGTATTTTCAAAGTTTATTAATACTTATATTAAAAAACTTGACAAAGACTTGACCTTCGATGACAAACTATTTTAGAATGTATTAGACACGTGTATTCTCTTTTGTAATTATAAATAAAGAAATTCTATCCCATGCAAATGTATTTATAATCGTGACTGTACTTCGATGAGTAACGATACAAATATAATACAAAAATACACAGTAGCGTCATCTATCGATGACACGCATAATCATATACTGACTTAATTTTTGCATGTTGCAAAGAAAGTAGAAACTGCTTAAGTAGCACAGTTGAAGTGTATGCCACTGCTGTGCTTAAGGTCTTAAGTATTCCCAGGTCTGGAAAAATGTTTTAATGATCTGCAAATATTTATTTCAGAGTATGGGTTTTAAAAAAGTATGTGTGTGTATAAAAAAGGTATATATGTATTTATATCAGTTGTCTAATACCCATAGTACAAACTAAGCTTATTGGCGTTGTATGTCAAATGCCCGAAATATTATACTATCGTAAATAATATTTTTAATTATGTATTGAGTTTTTTAACCTCTATTTGGAACTCTTGTATGCGGCGCCATTTGATGAGTTTATTCTAAATAAAGAGGTTTGTTATCATAAAATTGTTATATTTCACGTTTCTTAAAATAAACCCTTTTCAAGTGCATCACAAATTATTTTGTTGGTTTCTTTCCCTTTGTTGTTTCCTTGACTGCCCTCTACCACCTAAATATTCTTGAATTCTCAAAGACAAACTACAATTACTTTACGATACATGAGAAGCAAAAAGTTAATTGAACATCATTTGTTTTCCTGATATCCCATTTTTAAATGTCCGTGGGAGAGTTACGAAAAAACAAACAAACAACAACCCATAATGTCCCACTGCTGGGCACGGGTCTCCTCTCTGGAGAGGGTTAAGGCCATACGTCCCCACGCTGGCCAAATGCGGGTTGAGGACTGGCAAGAATATGTTGTGGCTACGTAAATCTTGCCGTTGGATGTTTTTAAGCCGCACGAAGGCCTCCAACTAAGCTTCACGACTGTTATCGTATGATAACAACCGGGACCGACTGCTTAACGTGACCTCCGAATCACGGAGACGCTCATGGTAACATGCCACCAGCGGTCACCCATCCAGGTACTGACCGCGCCATCGTTGCTTACCCTCGATGATTGTTTCTAATCACCGAGTGCAACTGGGCTATGAGCGCCTATAGAGGAGAGTTACGCTTTGGTACAAATAGGTCGGGTAGATCGAAGTAAAGCGACGGCCTCGCAGAAAATCAGCATGAAAAAGTTATTTCTTTGTGTCTCACAAAGAGAGTGAGGTAACTAAGTTTATATACTCTCCCGCTCTTCTTTAATTTCTGGTGGAATGCGAAGTTTTATTTTTGAATTGCAGATGTTTGTAGGTGGCTTTAATCACTTACTTTCAAGTGAACCCTATAGACACTATCAACACTTGCATACTAATAATGTAAATTCGAAAGTAACTTTGTGTGCCTATTAATGGACATACTTTAATTGTTAAGGAAGAACATAGGCCAATTTTTACAGCGAAAACCGACACATCTTTAAATAAATCCTGTTCTCCAACTTGCTAATGTAAATAACTTGACAAGAACATGTGATAAATCCGATTAAAATCATTAAAAATAGATCTAAGAAAAAAAATCTGGTTTGCTATCAAAACTTTTTGAAGAAGTTGTTTAACTAAACTACGGTTGACTGTACACAGGACGTTGATAGTCATAAATGAGTTAAAGTGCAAATTAATTGGACGTTTAATATGCGGATGTATTCAGGACATGCTTAGTACTTGTTGTAGTATCAGTTGTTGCTACAGTTCATCACGTGGGAAGTCACGTGTAGTTAAGATTAGTCACTGTTGTTGGTTTTGTAGTACAGTCGGCGACAAAATAGTTTATACAGAGCAACATTTAGCGTTAAAAGGTTAGTAGTCGCAAATGAGTTAAAGTGAATATTAGTTGGACGATTAATATGCATGCTAAGTACTTAGTAGCTACTACAGTTAACCACGTGGGGAGTCACGTGAAGTTGTATTAGTCATTGTTGTTGGTCTTGTAAATAGTACAGTTGGTGACAAAATCTATATTAATTAAAGAGGAGGGTGACTGACTAAGATACCCAGAGATCAACACACAGCCCAAACAGCTGAACCTATAATCCTGAAATTTTGTATGTAGTTTCTTTATATAACGTAAGTAAGCACTAAGAAATGAAAATGCCACCGCTAAGCTGGTCAAATAGGGGATGAAAATATTTACTTCTGCGCGAGTTAAGCCGCGGGCAAAAGCAAGTGGATTATAAATAGATAGGGCAACTTTAGCTTCAAATATTAGTTGTCACAAATGATTTAATGTGTATATTAATTTGACGTTCATTATGCGCACCCATTTTAAACATGCTAAGTACTCAGTAGCTACTACAATTAACCACGTGGGGAGTCACATATAGTTATATTAGTCATTGTTTTTGGTATTGTAGTACAGTCGGCGACAAAATAGACAGCGCAACATTTAACGTTAAAAGGTTAGTAGTCACAAATGAGTCAAAGTGCATATTAATTGAACGATTATTATGCGGACACATTTCAAACATAGTAAGTACTGAATGGCTATTTTAATTTACCACGTAGGGAGTCACGTTTAGCTATATTGGTATCACTATAGTTAGTACTGTGGTACAGTCGGCGACCAAACAGAATACTAAAATTTTATGGTTAACTAGTTTTTTTAGTTAACGAGGTAAAAATTCAGAACAAAAATTGGTAGCTCATGTCTTTTCTTAAGACTCAAAGTATCTCCGTGCCAAATTTCATTGTAATTGGTGCTGCGGCTTAGTCGTGAAAGCTTAACAGACAGAAAGACAGCCAGACATGGTTATTTTCGAATTAATAATAATAAGTATCGATTGAGAAGACGTAGTAGAATACTAAAAAAAATAAAGTTTTATTGTCGTTTGATAAAAATACTAAGGGTTATTTGGTTTTCACTTTTTCAGGCTATAATTATTTAAGAAGTTCTTTATTAATACAATGTCACATATCTTGTTTTTCATTGCAGCTTTTGTGCTTAGTCTAAAATACATTATGACTAACAATAACCTTTTAAAAATGGTTGCTAAATTTCCTAATAATTTGAATATAAATACTGACGCTAATAAAATGTTCGGAAATCAATTGACATAAAGTCTTGACAGTAAAGTTGACAGCACATAATCGTATGATTATGTACTGTCAACTGTTCTGTTACGCCATGTTGCTCAAAGTATTTTGAGCAACATGGCGTAAAATGGATGAAACATACAACTAGTTTATTTTTAATTGATCAAGAAATCGTAGGTATAATATTAAAGCTGGTAATTTTATACTATCTATTATGCTCGTAACTGTACTTAGTTTCTGTTAATAAGTTATTTGTTTTGTGCTCTACGACTTGTACGAGTAAAGCAAGTGTTTCAGATTATGGTTTTATTGTTAAAGTTTGGAATGCTTTTGTTTTATGTGTGTATTATTATTCGCATATTCTTTCATTAATTTATAAGATAATGGTGCGCAATTGAGTTTATTATTTACGTATTCTTTCGTGATTATATCAGAATAAGTGAATAAAATGAGACTAAACGCATCATTAAATATTTTCATTATAAAAATTGACAGTTGTGTATTAATGATAATCCTGGCCGTCCCAACAGAGACCAGCCAAATACGAGGGAGATATTATTCCGAGGCAGGTCCTTTCCTCGACAAAAAACCTTAAAAAACCTATCTTGCTAGTTTAGAGTATATGTATACAAAGTGTTAGTGGTTTCATAACCAGTTCTGTTATATTCAATGCAATTTCGTAGTAAATCATTTCATGTTTATGACTTTCCTTAAGTGAAACAAGTTTATTTAAAAAATTGCACGGAATTTCGCATTCAATAATGATGGGTTCTCCGCCCATCGCTAACTTATATATATATATAATGAGAGTATAACCTTCTTGAATATATAGATATAAATTATAAGAAGGTTTTATGTACAGTCTGATTCCTGTAGCGAAGATACTTTTTACTTTGGAATCGGATGGCCAAAAAATTGGCAATGAGTTATAAACAACAAAAAAACTCTTGCCATGAATACTGTACTACACTCACAAAGCCGGTGTAACTTATTAACTTATAAAAAAATACACGGTAATCTCGAATACTGAATCCAACAATGTGTGAAGTGAAATATAGATTCCTTCCTTGTCTAGAAAATCGACAATAACCCTGAAGTGACATTCTTATGGTACAAAATAGCAGAGGTCGATTGAGTTTCATTCATAAAACAATTTCTATTTCTATCGTGTTAATCACATATATTTGAATAGCAGGCAAAGAAGTATTATTATAAGAGAGTAATTGGAGGCCTTTCTTGGCTGGACTTATCCCTTCTACTTGGTCCTTCTCTTCAGGGACGCAGAACAAAGGAGTGTGTGTAGCTTTTCAATAAAACCACTTCGAAGTAACGACCGGGCTCTGGCACGGGTGAAAATTAAACGCATTTCATTATTCGTTATGTTATGTAATGGTTGAGTTGTTCTTTCAACTGTTAGGTGCGACATTGAAAAGATACGATATCGGAAAGAGATACGTGTACGACAGATTACTTGTACGTAACGAATCTAATACGCAAAACCGTTGAAGTTCTTGAGCTGATTTGAAAGAGGGTTGCGTGGTAAATTAAGATAATCTCTGAAGGATTGTTTGAGGGTTCTTTCCTTTGTGTTCGGTCCTTCACTTTGATAATTCTGAATTGACTGACAATAGAAAGTCGTTTAATTATGTTAACACTTATATTTTGTGGACGAATAATGTTTTTTTACATAATTTAAATTAATGACTTATACCTTATATCATAAATCAATTTTGTAGCATAAATAGGACAAACGAATGATTTGAATGAGATATGAGATAATGTGAACAGATGTCGTATCGTACGTATATAAGTACTAGCTGACCCGGCGAACGTTGTTTTGCCATATATAAATAAATTAACTCAAAAAAAAATGTTTAGGCGTGGGTCACCCCTATCATTTAGGGGTATGAAAAATAGATGTTAGCCGATATGCAAACAAAATTTCATAAAAATCGGTCCAACCGTTTCGGAGGAGTTTGATAACAAACACCGCGACACGAGAATTTTATATTAAATGTTTATCCCCAGTCTGGTTTTCATAGTGTACCGTCTTTGCCTGCTTTGGGGTGAGATCAGACAGCCTCGTGTGAGATGTATAACGATATTTAGGTATTAATTCTTCCATTTATAATATATTTATAGGCGCCGGCACGTAACTTGGCTATATTTCGTCGTAGTGGAGGTAAATTCGCGCATAGCACACTTAAGTGCAACAAATTCAAACAAACAAAATCGAAGTGTAGTCGACTGATGCTCCAATCACTTGCTCGTAACGGTGCTACTACAATCCCCGCATCCCTCTATCAACCAAAGGGATCTAAAAACGACTTTTGCGCATCTAACGAATCTAGCCAAGTTACATGCCGCTC
Source organism: Hyphantria cunea (assembly GCA_003709505.1). Lineage (NCBI taxonomy): Eukaryota > Metazoa > Arthropoda > Insecta > Lepidoptera > Erebidae > Hyphantria > Hyphantria cunea. The sequence goes on from PKRV01000917.1 coordinate 83,357, forward strand.
TCTATACTTTATTTATATGACATCATAATTAAGTTTCATGTTTTAGTTAATTTTCGGATTCAGTATTTGAACAGACACACCTACCTTAAAATATATTTATTTAGGTATAGAAGTCACGTGGAATTAAAAGCAGGAAAACACTTCATTTTATTTATGCTAATAAATCGTATGGTATCACCCACACGATCAAGTATATTAATACACACGTTTCAAGAACGTGAATTGTAATCAAATGTTGTTTGATTTGATTCTAAAAATAAAATTACACTAATATAGAAGTGGAAACAAGTTTCTAAACTAAAATGTGTTTTTTTTAAATCGCAGGCAGAAGAAACTATTCTTCTATTGTGGGCATGACAAAAATGTTATGATAGATTAATTTTGGTTTGCATCGACAGGTTTGGAACTGCCTGCTCTTATTTTACTAGACGATTTTATATCCTTGAACAGTATCGAATAGTGAATTCGTTATATAGAAGTACCTGTGTGAATTTAAAACTGTGTTTTCACTCTCATTTTCTATCAGTAATAAACCCCACAGAACGGGAGAATAATTAAAAAAAAAAAATTATAAACATACAGCGGCAAAATAATTTCTTTGAGATAGTTTTCAAAAATTGGCTATGGTTATTATAATCAAGAATGTTGTAAATGTTGTCATTTAAATATTTAGTAAGTCAAGGCAACAACTGTGGCTTCCGTAAAGACTCATTCTATCTTCTATCTATTCTATCGCGTAAAAAGGAGATGAAGAAATAAGAGAGCCGGCTTTTACTCTGTAATAGGACAACAGAGGCAGATTAAAAAAAGCAGCTCTCCTCGCGTGATTATTTATTCATATGTCTGACTTTAAAATGACGAGCATCCATTCTTTTTGAGGCTTAAAATGCCTGTAACACCCACAAATAATGTGACTTTCTATTTATAAAAGAATTTTCAAAACAGGTCCCGTGGACCCAGAGAATACACCCTACAATCTCAAAAACTTTATCTCTTTATAATATTACTATTGGATCTTCAAAGTCTATTGACCTTGTGGTATCGGTAATAAAAATCAAATTTATGCATGCTGTAAGCATGTACATTTACGTATTGCAAAACATTGGTTGCATCTCTTTCACTTATATAAGAAAAGATAGAGTCGGTGGTCAAGGGTATCCATATCAGAATGTTATTTATGTCAAGATATTTTTATCAGTAACGAATGTCAGTAACCAATTTCGTTTAAATCTTTAGATTGATTTTATAGCAGTTTGTTGTTGTTATATGTTTAATATCAGTGTCAATTTCAATTGTATTTTGCCAGTTTTAATTGAAAGAATTAGATATTGTGCTTAGATTAAGATAATACAATAAGTCTGTCTTGCAATAATTATCATAAGTTTGTTCTTCTTCTTTTGATGATATGGCAACCAGCCGGATCAGCTATTTCTGCCAATGTCAAGTATTTAATGTCTTCAATTCTAACTCTTCCAAGTCTTCAAGTCTTCGTCGTGATGGAATTAATGATAAAAAAATTTAAAAAATGTGGATGACATGAAATGGGGACCGTCTTTCGCAAAAACAAATAAAAGATCTCCATCATAAGTTTGTTTGTTATGCTTTGGAGCCTAAACGATTAAACCGATTTAAAAAAAAAAATCACCTATCGAAGCGAGTAACATAGAATATTATATACATACCGAAAACTGCCAGCTACAAGCAAAAGCTAGGTAGATAGACGAGGCAGGTAATACTCCTGTAATTGTCTGCCTCAGCGGAGCAGTTCAAATATCATTTATTCAATTCAGACACTAAATGACATTTATGGACGTTAGCAGTGTTAGCGTATGCGACCGCTGTGCTTGAGGTCTCGGATTCGACTCCCGGGTCGGACCAAATGTTTACAAACATTTGGTCACTACAAAATCTAAAAAACAAATGACAAATATCTATCTAATTACAAATATCTAAAAACGTATGTATGTATTTATATCAGTTGCCTAGTACTCATAGTACACGCTCTGATTAGTTTAGGACTAGATGGCGTTGTGTGTTAAATGTCAAGAAAATAATGAAATACTATTTTGTTTTTATGATCAAAGTACATGAGTAGAGCTAAGATAATCTTTATTTCTTGTAAGTAAAATACAATTATGTCATTGTGTTCTCCTATTCTGTTTTTATCTGTTTAAGAAAATAAGTAAGGTCGAACAATAGCGATGATAAGAGGCTTTGAAGAAAAAGTTCTAATTCAAAACGTTGAGGATAACACGTATTTGTGTCACTTTGAAGAACAATGAATGTTGTATTTACTGAAAATTAAATGCTGTTTTATTTCGTTGGTTGTTCTTGTCCTAGTTTTCCTTTGCGCTCTTTTATTTTTTCTCAATTTGCCATGTTTGTTAAAGAAAGTTAACGAGAAAACATTTGGCAGTGAATACCAGTACTCTATATATTCATTTTTTTAAGACAACTGCTCTCTAGGAAATTATCCAGTGTCGGAGAGGACCCGACAAATATTTACACAGATTAATTTATTAATCACACAAAGTGATGCGCCACGTAGAGATTGAACCCACAACGTCATATAACACTTATACTTTGTTGAGTATGTAGTGCTCAACACTCAGCGCAGAGGGAATTCGCTGAGTGACCACAGTCATTTACAATGAATACCAGTACTTTACATATTCATTTTTTTAAGACAACTCCTCTTTAGGAAATTATCCAGTGTCGGAGAGGACCCGACAAACATTTACACAGATTCATTTATTAATCACACAAAGTGATGCGCCACGTAGAGATTGAACCCACAACATCATATAACACTTATGCTTTGTTGAGTATGTTGTGCTCAATACTCAGCGCAGTGGGAATTCGCTGAGTGACCACAGTCATTTACATTCAAACTGTAATGTACAAATATATACTCTTATGTATGTGTACTAATCCATTTATCACAGTTTTGCATACGTTAATGTTACTAAGCGGAGCTCATAATGTTCGTAGATGTTCAATGACCTTTCTCAATGAAAACTCTATCCAGGAAAAAAGGAATTATTCGAATTCGATTGGTAGTTCTCGAGATAAGTACGTTCAAACGAATAATATACGAATAATAAACCTAAAATCAATTCTTATGAGCTTAGTTTTTTTCACTAACATTGTCCTAGGATATACTGTATTTATTAAGAAATTTACAGTAATCAAACACATAGATTGTTCGTAAACCATTGCGCATTTAACCAAAAAACCCCACTAAGTTTAGCCCGGTTCCACCCGCATGTATATTGGATATGGCGGTAGTCAGTTTTCGATTTAATAGTATAGCCTTTGACACTCACAATTACTGTAGCTTTCTAATGGTGAGATAATTTTCAAAATGAATTCACTATATCAAAAGATTATCCCGTAAAACCTTACATATTTTACCTCTTTATAACAGTCGTAAATATAAAACTGTTATACCCCTTATACTTAAAGATTTACCATAGTTTTTACACGTAACACACAGCTCGACATTTTGGCAATAATATTAACACTCCACGGATACGCTTTGATAACGTGTTTATTGGCTAGCTTCTATTAATCGACTAAATGCAATCACGACAACTGTCTACATTTGTCTGCAACAAATAGTGCGCGATAGTGCGATATCTACCTTTTTACACTGGGACAGGTGAATCTAAATAAAAGCTTGTATGTCTATAATGCTGTTTGTCTATAATCAAATCTTACAAGTTAAATCTGAACCACTTCCCGATTTCCGATTGAGCTGAAATTTGAAATATCCCTTTAGTTCTGATGACTATGCAATTACATAAAATCGTTATTATTATTAATCCAAAATGGCCGCCGTAACAAAATGGTGGCTTGCATATTTCTAAACAAACCCAATATGGTTACTTTATTTTCTTTACAAGTAATAAAATATTGTTTTTAAGAAATCCTTTTTAAATAAATCACTTGTTTTATAACAATATAACCTTGTATACATCATCACCATCAGCCTATCGCAATCCACTTAGTTTGTTCCTCGGCTTCTCGCATCCAGCTCTTGCCAACCGTCTTGCGCAAATCATCACTCCACCTGGCCTGTGAGTCCTACACTACGTTTCTAATATTTAACCTCGGATTGAACTGATTTAATAGCGACATCTAACAAGTTTTCTTCTGACATCACGTTCTAGTAAAATGTGTGTCGTACATAGCTAGTTGATTTCTACTGACCATGAAAACTACAGATATGAACTGTTATTATGTTTTGACACTTGATATTTACTCTATTATTTAATAGCACTCGTTATCAAAGCTCGTTCAACTAATATGCATAATACTAGCTGACCCACGCGACTTTGTCTGCGTCTCCCATTTGTCTTAGCGTGATGTTGCAACGTACCTATGTATAAGTTTATAGTGAGCCAACTATAAAAGATAGACAATTGCTGCGGCGGTCTCGATGAATTGGCTATCTAATATCAAAATATTTTTTCAAATAGGACTAGTGTTTTATGAGGTTAGCGCTTTCAACCAAACAAACAAACATTTAAGATTTATAGAATTAGAATAGACTAGCTGCCTCCTGTGGTATTACCCGCAGTTTTTGTTGCTTTTCAATATTATTCTTTAATTTTGTTTTCGCATAACCTTATTTATTTTCGAGAGATTAGATATAACTAATAGACAGACAAAAAGTTCAAAAATTGTTTTGTGTTTTAAGTTAGCTTTTATATGTGTATAGTGAAATACTGGTAATTTGAAATTACAATCAGACAATTCAATATTATTTATTGGGTTTAGATATAGGTATATTTACAATGGAACTTTTTGTATGATATCGTAGCGACACGTGTTTTACTAAGTACTAGATATTAAATAGTGTTTTAGTAGTACCATAAACATAGTAATTATTATCAACATATAACTCGTTAGTCATTTCCTCCATTACAATAGCTTTGACGCTCACTGCTGTGCTCCTTACGGCCGTAACATTAATTTGTTTACTGCAATAACTAAGCGTTGATGTGTCAATAAATTATGTCTATTATTTTGATTGCACGGATGGCGTACGCCGTTCCCTATTGCTGGACGACACTGTGTGATCCATAAAATTGTTGCTCAGGGTGGTGTCCGTTTTTTGTAAGTTGATAAAGTCGCCCCACGATTCAAGATTGATTCCTAACACAGGAGTTGTCTTTTTAAGAACCGAGTTCTGTAGATTGTTTGATTAATTAAACAAATTAAATTGACTCTCCTATTGATTTGTGAGCCTGACTGCTAAAGCAGCGATCGTAGTTCCAGATTTCACCCGATACGATCATTTTTTCTGTGTCTGTGTGTAATTTTTCTGTGCTTAATATGGTTTAGAAATACCAAGTTGGTTTATCAGGAGTTTGTTTACTCTGTTTGTGGGCTGGGTTCAGACAGCCTTTACTTATATGTGTCAAGTTTAGATCGCAAAACTGGATTAGCTAGTTTTTAACCACGTGGTCAAGTTTAAACTTTATACAAGTACCATTAGAGTTGAAACCGGTTTGGTAATGTTCCCATAACTTTTTTTAACTGATTTGGTCAGAGAATAACGGCAAATCAAATAGTAGGGTGCCGCTAAAACGTTTATAGGTTACATCAAATGAGTTTGAATAAACATGGAGCAACGAAAATGACCAGCACGTAAAATCTAGGTTGTCAAATCAAATAAATAGCTTTTATTTCAATTGGGCCTTATCAGGCACTTTCGAAATGTTAGCATATCGACTCTAGACGCGCGTTTCCAAAATATCATTCCCATGCTGAAGAGCAGGCAAGAAGATCCATAATTTATTCTTTAAAGAATAGAGGTTTAGAATATTTCGCTGTAAATGCAATAACGACGTAAAAGAACGATATGTAAATGAAAAAATAATACTTTTTTGTTACTCCACTTTTCTCTATGAGGTAGTTAGTTATACACTTTATCAGAAGGCCCAGATGTTTATTGATGTATCTGCTGAAACCTAAAACCTAAACCAGTTCAGGTTTTAGTCGTACGCATATGGATCGAACACACAACACTCAAAGCAATAGGAAGCTATGAGATGATCGCTAAAACCACTCATTCAGTCGCCTCTGCCGACACCAAGGGAATGAATTTGGGTGGTCTTATCCCATATTCTTAATCTGTCAGCAACTAACACTCAAACAATATCGCTCGACTATTCATATCAGTAGGAATATAAACTATAACGTATTGTATGCTGACATAATATTCATACACAGACAATATGGCTACTGATAAAGGAGAATTATCGAGTTTCACGGTTCGTTGATCAGGCCGAGTGTTGTTTAAAAACAAGTGATTATATATTTTTTTTATCAGTAAGCTAAAATAATGGTTGGTATTTGTGTGTTATTGTTCGTTCCTATTTTTTATTTAGAATAGTGATGAATATCGTCAACCCAAGGGAGAGCCATACTTTGTCCGAAAGATTTAACGGCTTCACAGAAAACAGATACATTAACAGCATTTAAAGACCACTAGTGGAAATAGAACTCTTCTTAGAAATGAGGTCTTGGCCTAACAATGCCAGTTAGTATAAGTTTTGTTTCAATTTTTTCCTTTTCTATGCAGTCTTCGTAGTTAGTCTCCTGTAGCCAGCTCTTATAACACACATGTGATGAATAGAGATGGTGACATTCTGCATTCTTAGATCATCACTATATGAAAAGATATAAACATACTTCTTATATATATTAGAAATATATACAGTTCCGTGGAAGAGCAACGCTTCGGCATGAATGGGCTGTCTTGTGGATACCACGGCGTCACAGAAAACCGGTGTGAAACAGCTCCTGGGCTGTGTTTCACCTAGTAAGTGAGGACACCGGAGGTCCATACCCTAACCCCTACTTCATTTACCTTCCCATCCCCCAATGATGCTGAAGTATTACTAGGCTTCCATGGTGTGAATCACCATGCTGTATTGTTGCATTCGCTATGAATATGGTGACCACAACTCTTGAATTCAGCTTATGCTTTCCATCAAGTAGGGTAGTCATTTTAGCAAGGCCATACATAAATAATAATAATCTATTTACTAAGTAACTTAAACCACCAGTTTTATCTTTATGACGCGATGTTATGAATAATTTTATTGATAAAATGCGTGACTTTTCATGTAGTACATTTCCACAATTATTTATCTACTAATATCTGTCCCGACAGATTGATTTTGTTCTGTCGACATTATCAATTATGTTTCATTAAATGGTTTGTGTGAAAAATATAAGCCCGGCCAAGTGCGAGCCGGACTCGCGCATCAAGAGATCCGGACCATTATCTATATAATACAAGCGTCTATCTATTATCGTTGTTAATATCGACAAAAACGAGCAAAATAAACACATTTGTTGTATGGGAGCCCCCAGAAATATTTAATTTATTCTGTTTTTTAGTATTTGTTGTTATAGCGGCAACAGAAATACATCATCTTTAAAAATTTCAACTGTCTACCTATCACGGTTCATGAGATACAGCCTGGTGACAGACGTACGGACGGATAGCGTAGTCCTAGCACCTAATAGGGTTTCGTTTTAGCCGTTGTAGCCTTGGGTACTTGGAACCTTGGAACTGTAATAAGGAATAGTACTAAATCAGAAATAATCAGTGATCTTATTTGCTTATGTGCATAAGCAAGCGTCTAATTCTGTAACTAAAAAACTAACAAACAATATTTTACTGTCTCTCATCGTTTCATTTGCAATTATTGACATGACAGGTATTGATATACTTCATTATTAGATCGTGCCAAACCATTTCATTGACGTCAAGTCAGAAGTAAATTTTTGTGAACACATTAAATAGGCATAAGTTTAAATAACGATGATGAAACTTATGTAGCCTATGTCACGCACACCATTATTACAAATCTGACATCTCATTCATTATAATCAGTTCAGTGATTTAGGTAGAACATACAAACATATATACAACACCAAAACTGTTACCCTTTGTTTTGGCTTCGTCATGGTTGGGTAAAAATAGTCAACATTTTTCTTAATAATGTTTCGTAGAATTTTATAAAGACTAGTTCAGCCGTCCCGTTCTGCTTAGTTGACTGTAAATTATTGTATTAACAACTTTCTACTGAAAAACAAAAAAAGCTGTTTATGGTCATCGCAATTTCTTATGACTAAGCCAAAATATTTATTATTATTCTGAAGCAAGTTTTCCTATTTATTTTGTTCAACTATTGCAAAGACAATTTGATTGATGAAATCTTCAGTACCTGTAGTTAGTTTTCAATTTTTTTTATATTTAATATATTAAGATGACTTTACTCTGCCTGATGGAAAGCATAAGCAGATTCCAAGAGTGGTGGTCACTATCCTCAATGCGAATGCAGACAGAGCACCATGGTGACCCACACTATGACTGCCTGGTGAGATGCTTCACACCCCGCTTAAAGGACCCGGGATCGTATTGGGAGGGAAACACATGCGGTGGTAGTGAGTTCCATGCTTTGATCTCTCGACACAAGAAATTTGAATAAAGAAAGAGAGAAAATAATTTATTTGTACATTCACCGGAAAACGCACGGTTATAATACAATATGAAGTGATTAGAGTGTCCTGTGCCGTGTCAGAAAAGCCGCCTACCTCAGTATATATATTGCTGCTATGCTATAGGGCCCCCGCCCAGTTACCTCTCATTGTCCGTCTGCGTGTATGTTTGTGTTGTGTATTATATTGTATAGTGTAGGCTATTAATTTCACCATTACAGTGTAAATCATCTAAATACAATATCAATTTACAATGTATATTAATAATTTATAAACTCTTTAAAAACAAATGAAACAGATATGATCCGAAGCATCGTAAGGTTTCGCGCCTTAACTTTGTGTATACGAACGAATTCTAAAAGGTACATTCACACGAAGCCCTCGGGCGGGATAAATGAGTGTGGATTCGTTCGGAGCACAGGACAAGGTGACCCCACATATGACCCTGGCCAGCAACCTCCAAAGTGCTTGTTTTATTTACTGTGGAATTGTTCCATTAAAGTGTCTATTATCTGGAATTTCATAAATATAAGTTTTTCTTTAGTAAATCAGTCTGTCTAGACGTGGTATGAGTAGAAAATTTGATTCTATTTGTTGTTATTACTAATATAGTTGACTTCAAATATAAGATTACACGAATACATTATAGACCGAATTAGCATATTACCTTAATATCAATGAAAAAATGTATCGATTCGGATATATAATAAACATTTTCAATGAACATGTTCCAAACGTTCAAATCGTTGCCAATCAGTTTATAACAAATAGACGTTACATTAAAGTTTCTAAATTCAAAAACTTCAAATAAGTTAGTTTTTTTATATTCATTCATATTTTCACATGACCTCTAAATGGTCTCTAATAGACCGTTTAGATGTCATGTATGCAAGGCTCTCCACTTATAACGTGAACTATAAGTCGTTTGATATACACCAATTATGAGGCTGATGACACTACAATTCTTATATTCGCTAATTTTGCGTGTGGCAACTTTATTATTATTAAAATTAGGGTTAATAAACTATTTTTATAGAAGACAATCTTTGTAGTTTTGTACTTTAAATATTTCAAATGACCTACACTAAAACTCTGAGTCATATAATTAAAAAAGTAAGTCGAATATTGAATCTTGGCAACAATTTCTTGCTCTAAAATTGGTGTCTATACTTTTAGCACCTCTTACTTCAAATACTGTGTAATTTTCATTTTTCAACCTACAGGTAATCAGTTAGTTTTTTTCTTAATTACAGACTGATGTAACGGATAGTAATAACGTTATTGATACTATTAATATTACTACAAGTTCAGTAACCTTTATGAGACATGCTGTCTCGGATACAGACATAATATTGTAACTACTTGTATGGTGTCTGCTTGAGATATACATATTATTCATGTTGCGCCTCTCCAATCTTGACAAACCATCAACTATTTAAATAAGACGTTTGGCTCGGCTTACATAAGTTTGTTAGAAAATTATACGTGCAACCGTTTCGGTCAAGCGCGGGTTTTTTTTCGATGAGGCTTGGAGTTGGATGCTGTTAAAACCAGTTTTATAAAAAAAGAAATGAAACCTTTTGATAGTAGCTGCTTTGAATCTGATCATTAATGTCATTAAACTTGAACAAAGAACCTGTTTTTATAGATTTTTAGGTAGGAATATTATAATCACTTTTTCATGAATATTATTTAGCTGTCAATTATTTATGAAGAGAAATCAATTTTGCTTTAACCCCGAAATGCATCTGATAAGTTCTGAAATGGGTCAAAGTTATAAAAATCAACAACATCTTAGTTGTTTGATATGAGAGACTTCTTCGGACGCGTCCTTTGCGTTATTATATGTTTACAACTTGATAAGATATCAGTGATTCAATTAAACTGTAACAGTTGTTTGTCATAAACGCAAATACTTTACGTACGTAAAGAAAACGAATGAAACTAGATTACATTCGTGTACTGATTGCAGTTTTCATTATTATTATACGTTTATTTTAATCCGCCCGGTATCCCAATTAATCCGATGGAATACGGTAGAAATGCCTAACTGAATACACCGTGTCATTACTTGTGGTTAGTAATAATTAAAGTCAAATATCTAGAAGACGGTAATCAATAAAAAAAGTTGTAGTTATCTATGTATGCCGGATATGTTCGACACTTCACTCCGAAGCTGCCGGATTGTTGTATCCGGTTCTCTGCTTTGGAATGTTTTATATATTATTATATAGTGAGACTTTACGACTAAATTTAGTGCTTGAAGTCTAAAAATGAGAGTAAATCTGTGTGGTTTATATTTTTAAACTAATTCATTCGTTTCGTAAGTTTTTTTAAGAGATACGCTTGTCAAAAGTATTAACACTACTTGTATTTGGGTGTTTTCTATGTATGATATGTATGTATTTACAAAAAAAAAGTATATAAGTATTGTATCAGTTGTCTAGTACCCATAATACAGGCTCTGCTTAGTTTGGGACTAGATGGCGTTGTGTGTTAGATGTCGGTAATATTTATTTATTTTTGTCCCAAGTATTCTTCTAAACAGCTGGCCTTAAGATCTAAAGATGTATGATTATTAATGCTCTCAGTTCGTCTTAATTCATCATTTTCAATCTTTGTCTTGGCAATAGCATTAATAGATGTGTTTATGGTTTTAATTGTTCCAATTAGTTGGCTCTGATGAAACCCGTGCCTCGGAGAGCACGTTAAGCCATCGATCCCGGTTGTCATGAACATCTATAGTAATCGTTATTGGGAAGTCAGTGCCCTCAAATATACTGACAACAATTTCAACCTTCGAATTCAGTTCACTCTCAGGGTTGCGGAGTTACGATGTAACCGCTTCGTGTGAATATAGCTGATATTCAGTTGAACTAGTAGCCGACCCCAAATCTTGAAAATAATAAAGTCTAGGAAGATGATGAATTGACTCTGATGAAAATTATTCATTAAAAACTGGCCATGTTTAATATCGAGATGGTGATATGTACCTACTCTACGAACATACTCTAGGTCAGTCAAGTCAAGTCAACAACCCATAATGTCCCACTGCTGGGCTCGGGTCTCCTCTCAGGAGAGGGTTAAGGCCATACGTTCCCACGCTGGCCAAGTGCGGGTTGGGGACTGGCAAGACAACGTTGTGGCTACGTAATCTTGCCGCTGGATGTTTTTAAGCCGCCCAAAGGCCTCCAACTAAGCTTCACGACTGATATCGTATGATAACCACCGAGACCGACTGCTTAACGTGACCGTGACCTCGGAATCACGGAGACGCTCATGGTAACATGCCACCAGCGGTCACCCATCTAGGTACTGACCGCGCCGTCATTGCTTACCTTCGGTGATTATTTCTAATCACCGAGTGCAACTAGGCTATGAGCGCCTCACTCGCCTTACTCTAGGTATTATTTTTAAATTAGTGCACGTGGTGTCACGTCCTATTAAAACTGGAACACGTCTAGCCAGTGTGGTATGACATACTAAAACCTTCTTTCCAAGAAGCGGGCCGCTTCTATTTAACAGTAGCAGACTATTTAAAGGCTATTGTTGATAAATAACTAGTAAAATATAGTGTACAAACATGCCTCGGAGGCGCAGTGGTAGCGTACGCGACTGCTGTCCATGAGGTCTCGGGTTCGAAACCTGGGTCGGACCAAATGTTTGTATGATCTGCAAATATTTGTTTCGGAATCTGGGTGTTTTCTATGTATAATATGTATGTATTTACAAAAAATTCGGGGTCTTGCTTAAGTCAGTTAAGTCCAAAATATTATTATCTGTTATAACCCAAGAATGTTTTGCTGTGGTTTTTAGAACACAGATAAACGTATGTATTACATACAGTAGTAGTATTACATACATACAAATACCTAGAACTGTACGAATGCATTCATGCATAAATGCGATATTTATCATGATATTACATAATTGCGACGATAGATATCGTCGGAATTATGCAAATTATAATTGCGATGATTACGCAAAACTTCCAATTAGCATTGGGATAGTTGGTGTTCCTTGGGAGGCTTTTATTCAGCAGGGGACGACTTTAGGCTGATGAGGAACGACAAGATACGGTGGGAGGACTGTGACGTTGCAGAGCATTCGGCTCTACCGACGCGGGTTTTGATTCGTATCTCACACAAGCCAAGAAGTTGTGACGTGATAGGTTGGCAAGTTCGACGAAGCTGACTTGACAGAATCCAAAATACTTCTTTATTTTTAAATGTTGTTTTTAATTTATATGTTGTCAAGAGAATGACCGCGTACAACTTAAATTAGTTCTGAATCCTTCCATAATGTGATTGAAAGTTCCAAAATGATATCAGTTTTTATGCTCGAAGGTACCAAATGAAGTGAAATACCGGTTAAGTAGTATAACGGTGCACAGAAACCTGACCTCGCTTCGACATCTTTATACAATTAATGTAATTATAAAGGCAAATTCAAATTTAAAATCATTTATTCAATTAAGACACTAAGTGACATTTATGTACGTTAAATTAAAGCTACAGATAAACAGTTAATCTTAATATGAAACATCTCTTAATAATATTAAAAATGTATCTCTTTGTCCTGTTTTAAGTCTTAAATTTTCTCTTATATGCCTTTACTAATTCAGCAGCATTCAGAAAACTCGTAGAAAATGTCGACTCAAAGCTGTCTCCAACTTAATTTGGGAAGAAAGACTCTGAGGATAAACCCTTTTTCATGCATTTAACATCATATTTATTACCATTCCGTCATATTATTTACTAAAATTGGAAATTACCGTTAAATAGTTATAGCAATATAGTTTAACATTCATGCCTCAAGTTTGAAGTAAATAATTTAACAGGTAACAGTAATTACTAGACGGTAACAAAAACCATTGATATCTGAGCCGTACAGTTTGTAACAGTACATAATGTGTCGTACTACCATGGCTGGCTTCAAACAAGTAAGGTCATGAGTTCATTCATTAATCTTAAAAGTTCAGTGGACCGTCGCGGCGTCGAGCAGTCTACGTACACACACACCTACTCGCATTTCTAATAATAGTCGATGTTTTTTTGCCAGCAAGGAAAAAATACATGATTAAAACTGACAATTAGGGATCGTATGTCATGCTGCGAAGGTTAATGAACTTCAGTTTTGGCTGTCAGCTGTCAGTCTTAATATTTCCTAGGATATTAGATATGTAAATCTTTTTGTAAGGTTTCTAATTCTAAACAGTAGTGGTTTTCATCTGATTTTTACTTCCTCTGGGTTTTTTACAAAAGTAAAATGTCGCTAATTAGTCTAATTACTGTCGGCATTTAACGAAAATGATTTTTTTAAATGTCACCAATAAAAACACAAATATCAGTAAATTAAAACTCTTAGGAAACGTATATTTTACGGATAAACAGGTTGATCTGTTAGACACTATGCTTGTAGAATTTGCCAGGTCCAATTATGAAAGAATTTTAATAACTTTTAAAATCATCGTAAATATATTTCTTATTACTAAAACGGTTCGCGATGATATTTATAGTAATGAAAACATGTTTTTTTTATAATTAGTAGAATTTACCCACATGCGTACTTACCTACCTAAATAGTGTAATTATTTTATCAGCAAGCCAAAATACATTACTAAAATAAGTTGTAGACAATCTTTAACATTCTCTATATCGACTATTATAATAAGTTGATGTAAAAAAGATACAGTTATAAAACATATCGATATTAAACACTTGCGCGGATAACGAGTCATTGAAACAAATCCACGCTCTCGAAGCCACATCCGTAAAGCTGTGTCCTCTACAGTAGCGGGTATACAAGCGGAAGCGATTACTACAAATTTGTATAGAAAAATTACGTAGCTAAGCTTTGTTGTCGTTGCTCGTGATCAGTCGAGGGCCGGGTTTAAACAATACACTATTTATCCAATTGTTAGGTTATTGCCCTTGTTAGTTTTATTTCCCGTTGGCAACGAAGGGTACGCCTGGATATGTTATCAATGAAATTGTATGAAATCTTCCTTGTACATTTGACAATGTAATCAGATACTTAAGTACATGAGATTAAGGATAAATATTGCATTATTATGAATTAAAACAAGTTTATATTTACAAGTACTTGACGATTGTATTGTTAAAATTATGATACATGTACAAAATCTGGGTTTATTTAAAAAAAATTCAAAATAAATATTTATATAATAGACTTTTGGTTTCAAATGATGTTCAGATTGGTAACGATTTAGATATTTATTGCAGTACTCCTTTGTCCTGTGTTTAAAGTCGATTTTTTACAAAAGAACTTCTCCCAAAATAAATGGTATGTTTCCAAGACATCATAAACTAAATTAAAAGCGGTTTGGTGTTTAATATTGCATAATCCTTAACCTTGTATCTCTTATCTAAAAAGTGTTGTATATTGTATTAGATTAAATCTTCAAAGACTTCTGTCACCAACTCTCTGGGTTGATGTCCGAACTAACAGAAACCTCTTTAAACATCATGTATGTACGTCATTCCAGACAAGAAGGTTAAATAATACAGTACATTACTGCATGAGTCACAGCACTAAGTTGTTAGTACTGTGTAGTAATTGGTCGTTAAGTTGCGACTCAGATTAAGGCATAGTGTAAAAACATAGAGACGCGACGTGTCCAGCCCTGGTGTTTATATTTGAAAATACTTGCATAGGAATTCAACCCCTAAAGTATGATATATGACAAAATCGTATAGAAAAAAAAAATCTTTGAAGATCAAAGTATTTTTTATTCACAAATCTGATTGTGTTTTTTATTCCTATTAGGATATGAATCATTTTCCTATGCAGTAGTTCAAGTTTTTTAGCATCCGACTTCAGCACATATACTTTCATTAACTTGCAAGTATTTTTTGCTCAAACCAGGGCGCCGTACTTCGAAGTAAAAACCTGGTTTTAAATTCGCCTCATCTTTAAAACACTTGTGCACTTCAGTCGCGACTTATTAGTAGCTAAGAAGTAAACGAGCGTAAAAATATGTTAAGGAAGTTTCTGTTTAGTGATAATTCTGAAGCTGATAATAATCGGCACTTGATGGAACTTGTTGAAATACCGGTTTAGCCCTATGGCATTATCGAAGGCCATAGGGCTAAACCGGCCAAGATTAAAGGTAATTAAAATAGGCACTACGTATAACCATCGTCAACAAAAGCCGTTAACAGGACACAGGAAATATAGGCTTCTCTTTAAAAAGAGGCTTACCATCCCGCACTGGCCAGATGGTACGGTATAGGGTTTCTTTCAAGTTTTGTTCTACTTTTTACTGATGTTGTCCCGTTCCCTTAGTTGCCTGTTACGGCACTTATTAACATGTATATATATTAATGTAATATTGGGCAAACGAGCATACGTATCGCATGATGGTAAGCGATCACAAGTGCGTTGCAGACCTTTGGGGGATAGGAATGGGTGAAGCACACCGTGTTTTACACCGGTTTTCTGTGAGGTCGTGGTACTCCGGTTGAGACGGCCCATGCATGCCCAAGCGTGGCTCTCCCACGTTAAAGGTATTATTATAAGAGGTACAATATAGCTTCAATAATTCCTAATTTCTTCTGCCTACATGCACAAGCTCTGCTTAGTTTGGGACTAGATGGCGTTGTGTGTTAAAATGTCTGAACATATTTATTTATTTACATTAAACATTAGGATTGAAACTACGTTATTATGTATCCTTATTTTAATTCTCTTAATAATATACTGAGGAAAAGTGATCTAGGACAGACAAGTCCAATGATAAGGTTACTTGCATTGTCTCTAAGTAGATTTATAGTTCCGTGTATTATTTTTAAGCTGTAATTGTGCATACAAAGTGTAAGAGTTTAAGAATAAATTATGCTAAGTTAATAATTGTATATTTTAATTATTTTATACATATTATTAGAGCTAAATTACACCTATACACAGAGTAAATTGTTATAATGAGCTGGATCGTCTATCTGTTGTGTGTCTGGGTGTAATTTGTATATAAATAGCTTTTGCTCTCGGTAAAGTCCGCAAATTTGTCCGACGAAGAGTAAACTATATCACTCTCCAATCTATCTCTGTACCGAAATTGATCCAAATCTGTACAGTGTTGACCGAACTACTGAACCGATTTTATTGAGTGAGGTGTCAATAGATTCGTAATATTGGCCCGATTGACTTAGGCCGTCTTTACGTAGTTGGGTTATGTAGTTTTTGAACTTTTTCTTTTAATGAAAAGATTTCTCCAAATCTTTTAGTATCTCTTATATTTGTATTAGCATATTATTACTTCGTTGGTGTAACGGTTGACGTATGCGACTGCCGATCTATACCGGTCTCGGGTTCGAATCCCGGGTCGGACCAAATGTGCTTCGAGTTTTTCTGATTATAGAAATACTTAATAATAAGCCCGGAATTTGGAAGTTGGGGTCTGAACCCCCGTGCCTCGGTGACCACGTAAAGTTGTCGGTCCTGTACGGCGCCTGATCTCACCCCGATCGTGTCGGTTAACCGTCCCATCGGATTATGAGAATGAGGGGACAGAGAGTGCACCTATGTTTGCGTACACACTTGTGCACTATAATATCTCCTGCCCATTTGGTTGGTCTCCATTGAGAGTGTCCGCTTTGGCCGTAATTCAGTCAAGGAAATATCTAAGTGATGTAGGCCATTCGTCTTACGTTTGTCACCTAACCTATATTCTGTATTGGCACATACACAAGACAAAAATATTTTTGAGGAAAATATCATTGTTTCTTGCTAACATTAAATGTTTAAATTGCATTTCTTAAAACAAGGAAAAATAATTTCTTAGATTTTTTTTACTATTTCCTAAATATCTATCGTAATAATAGCTCGAGTGACATGGAGTTTAATAAATTAATCATAAGTTTTTATATAGACGGGTTATAATTTTTTTAACCGCCGACGCAAAAAGAGGGGTGTAATTATTTGCCGTCGTCAACGTACCGAAAGCATTTCAACATATACTTATTTCAATTAGTAATAACATTTTGATGACTATTACTTTATTTACTGTTACATCCAGGTGCTAAAGAGTTTAATTCGATAAATATATGAATAAAACTAGTAGTAGTTATTACATCATGACGATGCGATGTTTTCTTAATGTGACTAGGCGTAACGGCAAAATCGTATAAGGTTAGAAAAACCTTAGCAAACTAGTTGCAATTAGAAAGCCATTTCTTATCATTAATATTTGTTTGATGTATGTATGCAAATTAATGTATGTATGCATACCTATATTCTATCTATATAATAAATACCATTTATTCAAGAATTGCTCGTTTAAAGGTAAAGTTATTTAGCTATTTATGAGATTGAGAGTACATTAAAATCTTCAAGTCATTTATTGATGAATGCAGATATTGACGGTGGTGTGATAGAATCTCCTCAACAGAATGTGGCCGCGGCTTCAACGTGACCTGATAATTATCAGCTGTACTTTGTAACATGACTTCCTATTATACCCATAACAATTAGGGTTTTGTTCACCATTACTTCAAAGATATGATTATTAGTCAGTTTAAAAGACTATTAGTGATGTAGGTCATATAGTACTCGTTCTGGTCCAACTCCAAGACAAAGTGTTGGCAAAAACAAATGATCCTTCACGTGCGTTCGCAAAGAATTGCGACCCAATTGTGACCACTGGTGACCACGGTTTCTCTTTAAACAAGAATCATCAAATAGTTAAATAACGTTTGATATTTATTTAGGATTTTTTGTTCCGTAGTTAAATTCTTGGCAGTTTGTCAACATACACAAAGAGCTTTAGATTTTCTACATATAACGGAACCCAGTTTGTATGTGTGTGTTACTTTTGTCCGCTGTTTCTTTTATTCCGTACGTAATAAAGTTGGATAATGAGAGCTTGTAGTGACACAATATTGAAAATAGGTCGAGTGTAAATGGACCATACTGTATACTTTTCAACTAAAATGGACGAATCACTATTAAATCATGATGTTAAGCTTTCATATTCGTTGGACTACCTAAGAAAAATGGATATGCTTCTAGTGTAACGACGGCTATTATTTGACAGAAAGGCTGGTCGAATAGAAAATAAGGGTTGGGGTATGAATCGAGATACTGCAAGCCAGCCTGAAGACCATGGCAGAGCTTTACATCAACATCTTTCTTTGGTTTGTAGGGTTCGACAGATATCTTACAGAAGACTGTTGTTCTATGATTAATTCGTTGCTTTTAATCTAGTAATTAAGATGATCAGAATCATATGCGACTGCCTCGGTGGCCCAGCGGTAGCGTACGCGACTGCTGTTCCTGAGGTCTCGGGTTCGATTCCCGGGTCGGATTATATGTTTGTGTGATCTGCAAATATTTGTTTCGGAGTTTGGGTGTTTTCTATGTATGATATGTATGTATTTACAAAAAAAACGTATATAAGTATTATATCAGTTGTCTAGTACCCATAATACAAACTCTGCTTAGTTTGGGACTAGATGGCGTTGTGTGTTAGATGTCGGAAATATTTATTATTATTATTATTATATGCAGTTGCAGATATTGATGGCGGTAGTCACATTATTTGTAAACTGGAAGTTACAGCAAGCAGGCAGTAAATTTTAGTGTTTTTACCTGATTTACCTTGACAGTCCAGTACATGCTGTGGCGTCTGATTATGTCGATCTATGATTTTTATCTGTAGCTTCAATTTAACGTTCATAAATATCACTCAGTGTCTTAATTAAATAAACGATTTTAATTTTAATTTAAACGATACTGTGAAAAAGAAATAAACCAGACAAAGCTATAATGCTGTAAAAAATTCTCCGCGTGTTTTGGCACTGTACCATGGCGTTAACATACTTAAATTCTTGTGCTCTGCTATCGTTTCTTTGTATCAAGATCTGGTGTAAACCACTAATACAGCGTCAACTGTATTTTGTTATGGTCTACAGTAGTTTATTGTCTTTCATTATGTTGGATATTATCCACATAAAACGAGCTTTCACGTCAGATGAGAATGCGAAGTGCCGGCTTGAATGCAATGTTCGGTCCTAATTTTGACATATTTAAAGACTGATGAAAACAAAAGTCAACACTCCTTCAGTTTTAATTGCATGCAATAAGATGTTTCTTTTACATCTAAAGCACAACTTCATCTAGTCCCAAACTAAGCAGAGGTTGTACTACGTACTTTATAACCGACACAAATACATTTACATTATACTTTCTGCTTCGCTCAACAAAAGTCTAGAATGAATTGTCGCCTGCGGTATTCCCGGACCAATACGACTTTCAAACCTTCAAGAAAAGAGTGTACTCCTTCTTAAAAGGCCGGTAACGCACTTATGACGCCTCAGTTGTCTTGTCGTCTTTTTTTCATGGTATAAAGGGGCAAACGAGCAGACCTATCGCCTGATGGTAAGCGATTACCGCCGCCCATGAACACCTGTAAAACCAGAGGCGTCACTAGTGCGTTGCCGGTCTTGGGGGATGGGGAGGGGGATGAGGGGAAGGGTTGGCTTATGGGCCTCCAGTATCCTCCTCACTCACTCGGTTTTCTGTGATGCCGTGGTATTTCTCCGGTCGAGCCGGCCCATGCATGCCGAAGCGTGGCTCTCCCACGGTAATTCCAAAGAGAGTTGACATCAGGAATGCGGTCTTAAAACGAATTGATCAAAATCCGATTCTCCATTACACATTGTGCGTAACGTTATTAAAACTGAGAAAAGGGTACAATGAGCTCCTTAATCATCATTCTCTTCCCCCATTCTTAATCGACCTTTAATTAACATTAAAGTCTTTAATGTTCTTAGCAGAACCTTAGTCATTCCAGATAGACTATCTTGGAAATAATAATGAACAGACACAAAGAGAACAAAATTATTGTGTCTAAGGCGTGCATTTAGAGATAACAATTTTGTTGTGTGTCTGGCCAGTGTCAAGTTAAACTTTATGAATCATGATGACCCCGAATAGGTGCCAAGTGACACAATGAACCACTACGTCAGTCACATTGTTAATTGTATAATTATTCTGTTATTTCACCTCGCAAACAAGTATTTGAATGATTAACATAAATTATTGTAGATTATCGGCTTAATATGATGTCATGGAACGCAGAGAGACGTTTTGGCAACAAACGACATTAATGTCACGTATTTACATTAGAGTTTTCCTCTAGCCGATGCCAAGAGAAAAAGATTTCCATGGCGTGAAGTGCTTTTGTTTTAATTTGTAGGACATGTGTTTTGTTTTGTTTTATATGGGACGGACATGCGTTGTATTTTGTTATGGAACGTTTAGGTGAAGTGTTTAAAAAAATTCAAGCTTCGGACCTGAGAGTGGCAATGACTTTTTCTTGAACATTTTTTTTAATAATTACTATTCAATCCTCGTAGCATGTTATAGGCATTGATGAGATAAATAGGACAAACTTACGTTCTTCCAGTCTACACAGTACACAGTTTTTCAACGTCCAACAACAATCTTCGAAGCGGGTTGTAGGTAAATCGTGTCAAAATTTGAGCAAAACCATTGCATAACTAACATTTTATATATTTAATAATAGATTATAGAAGAAATAGAGAACTAATCAATATCCTGTACGACAATCAAAATCTTACATATTAGGAATCAATAATTAAAGTTAGTAATCAGTAATCACTAGTATTACACATTCTAGCTTCAGTCTTGACTACACGGTTGGCCTAGTGGTTTCAGTGGTCGCCACACCGCTTTCTACTGCGCCAAGTGTCGTGGGTTCAAATCCTACATGGGACAACACTTTGTGTGATCCATAAATTGTTGTTCTAAGTCTAGGTGTACTTTGTGTCCGTTTCATGTATGTTTGTAAAGATCCCCGTGACACAGGAATGTATATTCCTAATGCGGGAGTTGTCTTTAAAAAAAAAAAGTCGTCATTACTACCTACACTTCTGCTCAAATCTGCGTGTTTACACTCTTCACAAAAACAAGATTGTATTTTATAAAATATATTCGTAAAAACTTTGTATTAACATGTTTGTACTGATAACACAATTCGTTAGTGACCTAACCTGAGAATGAGAACTTATGACCATGATAAGAAATTATCTAAAAATGAAAATGATATACAGCTTGTTGCCAATGTACACTGCCCCACTTGGTTGTGAGGCAGTATGATTGTATCGTTGAGAAATGAGGAACAAAAATGATGCGAAAAATATATTGAAACAATATTAGAAGTGGGTTGTGTATCGTATCAAAATCTGAGCACAATTGGTGCAAAACTGTTTGAGATTTTTAAGTTTAGACAAATCAACTTAACATCATTATATAATAAAGATAAGAGAAGAAGGCTTAGAGAATAAATTGGAAGGAAGTTCAATTTATATAGGTGTCATACTTATGTATATCATCATATAATCAAATTCTAAGGAGAAAGTGCCTATCTCAACGAGTGTTTCTGAATTAATCTGAGATATGGTAAAGAATATTTAAGTAATGTGCATGAGAAATATGTGTTTTGGTATAAAGTATATGAAGCTGAGAAGGAGAAAATGTAGATGATTTCCAATGTTTGATAAAAATTTATAAGATATGATGAGCTAGAAGCTGTAAAGCAGCAGGACGGACTCTTGAAAGACATTTTGTTATTTCATACGCATTAAGTCATTTCATTTAGCAGATTTGTCGTATGAAATGATAAAATGTTAGCTGTTTGGAGCATTTGTCTAGTCTCCGTATTATTTTCCTTTGTATCAAATTTCGAGTACGAATAAAACATGAAATTATAATGACGTATTAACAGCTTTTCAGAATAAACAACAAGGCCTATGATATGTTAGATTTTATAGTAATAAATGCACTATGAACTTACTTGCATTCACCTGTCTAGGAAGCTTGCTAAATAAAATATTTTATAGTGTGCTATGAATTATTAAGATGTATTAATATGTGTGATTGTCGTGTTCCCGTAACCGCTTACAATGCAGAAGGAAGCGAGTTAATTTGCTGTTTAATTGCCTCTGCTATTGACAGATGGTGTTCTTAGTCGGCTTCACAAACGGTATCAGTTCTTGGCATGCGGAAAATGGGATATTAATTGCACAGGTATCAAGGTCTCTCGTGGTGCAGACTTCTAAAATACATAGATAAAAGATATCGTTTATGTATAGGTGTATATATAAATGACTTGTAGCAAAAGGTGTGACTGGAATGTAACAAATAACTTAAGCTGTGAATAATTACGAATGATTCAAAGAGAATTTTGAATTTCAAATTGACACTCAAAAATTTACTAATATGACTAATATCTTGTAAGTAAGAAAGGTTTATGTGAGATGATGATTTTTAGTCTCATTATCTTCAGTTTTCTTTGTTTTTACCCATAATGAAAGAAGGAGGGTTATATTTTTCGAGTGTGTATATGTATATTTCCTTGGCACGCCCTAGAGCCTAAACGGTTTGTCGTATTTATATGGGAGTGGTGTCAATAGATTCGTCTTAGTCGTGAGAGTGACACTGGGTACATCAAAATTATAAAAAAAAGTCGGGTTTTTCTTTTTTTTAATAATTCATTACTTGTTTTTAGGGTAAGTAAAGTTTTACGTGTCTATAGATGAGTTTGTTGATTTTGTACAGGAATGATAGATTATTTTTTCACAGCCGAGCCCCATCTCTTTCAACTACAAGTTAAACAAAGCAATTTATAGTTCCGTCAGCATGCATGTTTATACGCATTTCTTACTGCAATCCATTTAACAAATTATTCACGATTAAAACGTGATTGTTTAGCTAGAAGCAATTTGACGGCTTTTATATGAATTCCTTTCGTCGCTCCTTGGAAATTGTTGATTACTAGCTATTTTACTCGTTGATAAAATACTTATAGCACTCAATGTTGTTTAAGTTTTCAGTTATAGTTTTATATTTAAAATTTATATAGTTTTTAGTCCTTGATATGCATAATTTGATGTTAAAAGTTGTTTAAAATTATTATGAAACATAGACGGTGTAGACAAAAAAAACGGCTCTAGTTAATACAAAATATGTAGAAAATATAGACTAACAGAGATCTTTTTATTTGAAATAATATTTAATTTTAATTAAAAAAACCGGCCAGGTGCAAGTTGGACTCATTCACCGAGGGTTCAGTACAAACCTGTATTTTCGCAATTTTTCCTTTTATCTGTGTTTTAAGACGTTGCTTTGCACCAAATTCCAAGATTCTGAGTTTACGGGAAGTACCCCATAGGTTTTGATTCCCTTTCCCTTTTCATAGCTCGAAGGGACAGTAGACCTGATATGAATATCAGCTTGATACTTCCACGCGTTCCTGAGAAAAGGGTCTTGACAGACAGAAATCAAAGTGATCCTTTAAGGCTCCCGTTTTTTTTTTCTTTTAACCAAAAAATACCCTCTCCTACAGTTAGGGACCAAACAAGAGGTAGGTATAACCAAACAAGGATCTTCCTAATCGATTTCTATATGATGGAGTTCTCGTTAGTCTTTTTAAGCATAAGTTGGATGAAATTTTTTTTGTTTGAGTTCATATTAAAGAGAAGAGCGTACTCCTTCTTAAAAGGCCGGTAACGCACTTGTGACGCCTCTGGTGTTGCGGGTGTCCATGGGCGGCGGTAATCGGTACGTCTCACCAGGCGATACGTCTGATCGTTTGCCTCCTATATCATAAGAAAAATATTTGTTTAGTGTGAATGAACTTAACAATCATTTTGTTGTGTTGCAGGTAATTCTTTTGTTGTGTGTCTTGTCTTCTCTTGTGTTGTGCTATTATTTGAACTACATATATGTGAGTAGCTCATCATCTTCACCATCATCTCAGATACAGTACAATCCTCTCGAATGTAAACATAGACTACTATATTAACGTCTGTGGCCGTTTATAACTGTTGTGACGCATAAGTCAAATAAAATTACGAGAACTTTTCGTAGTCAACACATGAACTCTTCGAAATAGTTTTCTAGGAACTCGTTAGAACATTAAGCTATTTACAGAAATAATATGGCGGGCAATAAAATCAGTTAATAACATAAAAACATGGTTACAAAACAAAACAATAAAGGGCTTAAGTGACTCAATTAGAAGTTCACTGAGTTAATTACTTTATTGGTTTGTGTATTTTGACCTTAATACAAAGTTATTGATACTTCATTTAAACGTAGCGTGATGATGTATATTTCCTTCCTCGATAACTGAGCTATCTAAAACAGATAGAATTTTACAAATTGGACCAGTACTTTCTATGATTAGCGCGTCCAACTAAACAAACTCTTGAGCAGTATAATTTTAATATTAGTAAGTAGGCTCAACAAATAGTCTCATTGTTACGCTATTTTCAGGTGTTAGTAGACTACATTTTGACATCTATTTGAAAGTGGAATATGTAAGTTTGACATATATGGCTTTGACATTTGAATACTTAAAAGTTAAAATGAGAGATTTTTTTTGTGTGTAGTAGTAATTTCTCAATAAAATTTATGTTTCGAAATATATACATGTATATATTTTTTATTTTGGAGATTAATAAGCCTATCTGGACATTCAGAGTTCAAATATGTTAGTGTGCCTATGTTGTATGTACATTCATATGCATGTAGGAATAACTGTTCCCGCTGGCTTCATTTAAATACTTTCATAGCCAGTGCTTCATTTCTAAAGGTCGTGGCATAAGCGCATATAACCTTCATAAAGTATTATCTATCTAATACAAAAATAATTATAAAAATCTATCTGATAGTGCCAGAGATTGGCGAGTTTAAGCAATCAAACAAAAACATCAGCTATATTATATCATTATAGATAAGAAGAATATATCTTCCTATGTGTATATCACGAATTATGAAGAGAAGAGATATAAAGCTAGTCAAAAGTAGGAATGGAGAGGGCTGTACTCGGTATTGCTGTAAGGGATCTTATCAGCAATGAGGTTATCCGGTAGAGTACCAAGGCAATATATAAATAGCCCACCAGCGGCAAGCTAATGTGGCTGTGAGCTGGCCATTTAACTATTGTAGAAAATTGTTTGAGTAATTTATAAAGTTTTTAGAGAACACCGGGTCTTAGCAATCATAGTGTAGGGCGCCCACAGGTTAGGTGGAGCGACGATTCGCGCAAGATGGCTGACAGGAGCTGGATGCGAAATGAAATTATCTAAACAAATAAATCTATACTAAACTTAAATAAAATACACCTTCATTTACAACATTTAAAAATGTCTCAGCAATTATATAACATAAAATCACATGGTAGGCAGAGATATATCCAAAGTCCACTTTTCGCCAGTGTTTTGGTCTTACGTAATAGATGGCAAGCCTATTCCAGCATTTATGTTTGAGTAAATACATGCTTAGCATGACCCCCTCACATACAAAAGTAACATTATTATAACGCAAATCAATTCTTAAACAGCTTACCACTCATACAATATTAATACTTACACACACCAATAGAGCAGGCCGGCGGACTGAAGAGGAGAAGCCATAACGTGTTTTTCCGATACACAACACTCAGACATCTTTTGCTGGGCAATCTTACACATACATTTTAGACTGACGTACAAAGAAAATTGCCTGTCATTACAAACTCACACATAGGTATCAATTAAAACAAAACATTTACAATTTGACACACACATAAATACATTGTGTCATAACAGCTTAATGCGTAGGCCCATTTGGGCTCATACTTCGATAAAGAGGAACTTCTACATATACCTACCGTGTTGCTACAGCATCAATGGGCCGGCTCGACCGGAGTGATACCACGGCCTCACAGAAAACCGGTGTGAAACAGCGCTTGCGGTGAGGATACCGGAGGCCCATACCCCAACCCCTCTTCCCATCGCCATTCTCCTCCTCATCCCCCAAAGGCCGGCAACGCACCTGTGATGTATCTGGTGTTGCAGATGTCCATGGGCGGCGGTAATCACTTACGTAGTGTGCTCGTTTGCCCATGATTCCATAAGAAAATGTACACTATTGTACACACCTAATATATGACTAATCATATTATATAACATTCAGATTGTGCATGTAAGGCGGAGTGATAAAATCTTAATTAATTTAGAAGTGAAATCTCAAACGTCAACGATAGTTGGCGTAATGTCAATGCCGTTGTACAAGGTTAATTTGAAATAAAACTAGAGAATAGTTAAACTGTCGTTAACCTTTAATCTAAAGCAATAACAGTGGTTTAGTTAGTTTACGATTGTATAGGACTAATTTAATTTGATATTATACAAAAGCATTTCAAAGTGTTGAAAATAAAAAAAGTTTTAAAGATGCGTTTGCTCACACTCCGCTATTTTTATTACCCGACTGCGGCAAAATTAAAAGAGGGTTGTTATCGTTTATTGTAGTAGTTGGGCTACGACTGAAAAATTGGGCTGAAAAAGTATGTAGTAGAGTCTGTGTCGATTCCTTTGCTTCTTCAATAACATTTTTTAATCCAGTGTCCTGAAAATTTTCTTTCATTCTTTTTCTGCATCGTTTTTTGTCGTTGGGTCGTAGTTTTTTCCTTTTTTAACTGTTTTTTTAATCTCCATTGTATTCCAGACTGAGTGTTACCATACACTGAACCGTACTGAATAAGTATTTAAAATATACAAAAAATACATAGTCCTAACACATGGCTCAGTAACGTACTTGTATCATCATATGTTTGTCACTTGTTTGTTTGAGATCCTTTTAACTAAAACACATACCATACACGAAACCGTGCATGGAACTCACTGCCAGAGCACGTGTCTCCTTGCCAGTAAAATCCCGGATCCTTTACGGGAAAAGCTTCATACTAGACCACCATCATGTGGGTCACAATGCTGTATTGGCCACATTTGCAATAAGAATGATGACCACCAGTCTTCGATTCTACTCATGCTTTAGATCAGGCAGAATAGAGATATTTAGGCAGCTATTACATAATAAAAATAATTTCAACAATCGTCTTCTTTCTTTTACATCGAAAGCTAGTTTTAATAAATAACTGTCAGTGTAGTTTATGTATATCCCTGTCCCGACTGTCCCGAGACATTAGGCATTACTGAACAGGTAGCTCTGAGCCAATTTCTGTGTTCATGTGGCTGGCTATGTGCTAAGCTAAGCTAATATTGTTAATTTATTGTATCAGTTGTCAGTCAAATCTTATCATAATTGGCTGCGATAGATTTTATCATAATTGGTTGCAATTATCTAGTACATGGTTTGTGTTTCACTAATTACTAATGCATCAGGCAAGGGGTGGATGGCTTTTTACTACACGCAAACGGAAGTGTATGCGGTAGTTACCCCTTTTTTTTTCTATTTTGACGGGACGAGCAAACAGCTGGTTTTATAAGGAGTAACTCAGACTAACTTCTTCAGACTAGTTACTCTCAATTGTTGTTGTGCTGCGCGGCACAACGCCACGCGTATATAATTAAAGTATTAAAGAAGTAATAGGCTTTTGTAAAACTATACTTTGTCTAGTTTTCAACCCTGGTTTGGAGATGACTATATTTTATATTAAGAAGTATTGCCTTGGTTTCTCGGTAATACATATTGAATGGATTGGTATCTGTTATAATAAACGAGGTTTTAATAAACTAACACGGTTAGCTTCCATTCGATGTGCGCGAGATTCTGAGAACCCACTAATGCATTTTGAAGACACACAGTTTACACCATGCCGACTGACATACGACAGACTTGCCAGTTTTAAAAACCTTTCATTGGCGAAAAAATGATTGTAGAATATAAATATATTCTTATAATAGAAAGATACTTAAGCAATCAGTGATATGAAAATGATTCAATATCACCAAATTAAAAATCTATGAATGCTCAGAGATATACCAAAAAAGGCAAAAATAATAAGAACGCTGTCACGACGAAGATTCATTTTGTTTGGCTGTTCTTCTCAGCTATTTTCAAGAGTAATACCGTAAAAATAAAGAAATAACACGAAAATGAGTAAAAAATGTATTTTGGAGAATATAGATCATTCCTTTAAATTAAGCTTAAAAGATTTATATACTATACACAGGACAAACCACAAATTACGCCTTTCATAAATAGCTTAAAAAATCTGTCAATTTTTTAGTTAAACATGTCCAAAAATATAACTTCAACTTTCTAATACTGGTTTAGATTAGTTAATATCGAACTGACCAAACTAGTGTCAACTTGTATACCTCATGTGAACAGAACATGTCTTGATTGCTAATCCGTGAGGATTAGCAATCAAGACATGTTCTGTCTTGTTAGATCATCGCACCTGTCTTTGAGGATACGTAAATCAGTTAAACGGGGCTGGCATTAATGTTCATCACTGTCGAGACATGTCAATATCCTGGCAGATTTAATATAGATATGTTGTAGTTTTTGGAATTCTCAATTTTTTTCTGTCATGATATGGATTTATTAAGCACTACTTGACCCACGGACCTTGGTTTGCGTCTCTTTTCCACCGTGCTCCGCTCCTATCGGTATAAGCGTGATGTTAACTATCCTATCGTAGGCACGCCAGTATAACACATAAAAAACGTGAAAATCAGTTAGATTGTTTCGGAGTTCATCACGAGCATCAACGTGAAAGAATTAATATAAACCTTACGTATTACCTCAAATATACTATCATATAATATCAAAGTATAAATAACTAAGAATAACATCATATGGTCGACAAACTGAATACGTTTCCTATCGCGAAATTTGCGTAACATGGTTCCAAAAATAATCTTACCAATTTATCATGAAATCGCGTGTTTATGTATTGTGAAGATTGCACTACATATACATACCCCACTCCATTAACTACCTGATATCGTAGATATCTTTGTTATACGTATGACTTAAAGAATCATAAACATATTGTAATTCTGATAAATGTTCATATCTTTGCGTAACAAAAACATTATTGTCTTCGATAATAATGAATTCATCAGTTATGGAAATGTAGGATTCCAAGAAGACATAATATTTTGTCGCCGTATATCCAAGCACAGTTGCTTAGCTAAATATTATGCTCCAGCAAAAGACTCTTTTTTGGGGGTTAATTAATAAAGTAGTCAATGTTCAAAATAATTCAGAACACAGACAGTTTGGTAAGCAGACTTCTCGCCTGATTATAGGTGATTATGCATCCGCAACACCAGAGACATCGCAAGTGCGTTACCGGCATTTGAGGGATGGGAAGTGTGAAGGGGGGAGGGGTTGGGTTATAGGCCTCCTGTATCCTCACTAACTCGGTGAAAATCAGCGCAAGCGCTGTTTCATACCGGTTTACTGTGGGGCCGTGGTATCACTACAGTCAAGCCGGCCTATTCGTGTCGAAGCGTGGCTCTCCCACGATCTGAACTGACAGTGACTTATTAAGGATACAGATTGTCCTCACTCCTGTTCTGTTTTATTGTTGGAGGGACATGTGACCCGTCCGTTCCAGAGAAACATTATGTGGCCTTCCAATAACTATGAGTTTTATCAAAGAATATCGGTTTAAACAAGGTATGAAAGAAAATATCTCAAAAATTATATGAAAATTAACGTAATTTGCTTTTGCTCAAAAAAACTCACCCGGAATATAACTTTTGTTTCGCGAACGTAAGATGTCTTCTCAGGTAGGTCTTCAAACATATCTGGAACATAATGAAAAGGAGAGGAAGAAGATAAAGGAGATTCCACACGCAATATTTTTGAAAAGGTTTCTTAATAAGTTTGTCGACTGTCTTTACGTACAACAAGTTTATAAGATCCATAAATTCTCCCGAATAATTGAATAACATTGAATAAATTGCGATATTCAAAGAAACCTTATCATATCGCCTGCGTATGTAGTTGTAATCAATTAACGTCTGTTGTTCAAACATGTCTCTGACGTCACAACCTCTCGCGATCTTATATTTGGATATGTCTCATTAACACAATTACGTGAACAAGAGGGTTCTTGCTTATTTTATAGCTAACGTGATCTGATTTTCATTAATATTTTAAGTTATGACATCAACGATTTGATATCTATAGGTTTTAAGCGAAACTGTATACGGAAAATTACTAGATATTACAGTACAGTTTCTAAGGAGTAGCTTAGGTTCTAGATTCAGCAGTGGACTGTGAAAGGGTGTTGACTTTCTTTATGAAATATGGAGTAGGAGTATCGTCTGATGGTAAGCGATTACCGCCGCCTATGGAGACCCGTAACACCAGAGGAGTCACATATGCTTTGCCGACCTTTGGGGAGAGGTGAGGAGGAGATGAGATATGGGCATCCGGTATCCTCACTCAGTCGGTGAAACACAGCGCAAGCACTGTTTCACACCAGTTTTCTATAAGGCCGTGGTACCATTCCGGTCAAGCTGGCCTATTCGTGCCGAAGCATGGCTCTCCTACGTCTGATGATGATGACTGACTGTATAGTGTCGATGGATGTGAAATCACACCGTCGCAAATAATCGGTGTTAAGCACCAAGTAAGGGAGGTTAACGAAAGGCCCACAGAATCTTCTCCCCTGATTCAGGTGTAGGATTTCAAAAGACGGTAACAAAAAACTTAAGGTCAAGCGGTATGTTTTCTGTTCGAAACTGATAGTAATAAAGCTATGATTGTATTCTAGATCGCTTCTTAACCAGGAGTGATGAAATGTTTGTCTTGTCTATAAATGGGAACAAAAATATATTTGAAACGTCACTTATGGCGTTTTTGGTGATTCTTCTCTAAAGGAATGACTTTTTAGAACCGCGCATCTAGAATCATTAACGTAACGTTTGAAACCAGCGTTAAAAATGTACATTACTTTTGATTCGGATAGGAACATAAAAAGCTTGTAGATTAATACATAGTTGGCTAATGAAAAAATAGTTTTAATTTAAATAAATTAAATCTATTATTCTATTCGGAATGGACTTGTTTTGATTCATTCAAAGCAATTTAAATTCTACGTTCTCACTATATTCAGCAGTGCGTATGTGTCGTCGATTATCATATTTATAATACTATTTATGAATTCCTTATTTACTTTTGCGTTAAATTATGATACCTGTCATAAGGTATATTAATATATGCATCCTTTATCGATGGCCGAGGTCGACGTTGATCGAGCTAAAATTGTTTTGCGAGCCTTGAGTTCGGCAAGTCAGTACTGTCCATTCTTATTAGGAACTGTAGGCAGTTAGTAATTACAATTTTATGAATAAGTAAGTCAAGGTTCGAAGATACGGAGTGGAAACGACAACAGCAGATGTTTATAATAAAAATTAAATGATTCACAGATAGAACGCTTGGTAACAGCGAAAAATTAATCAATTTAGGTGCGTAGTTTGTTGTGCTTATGTATCGGAGATTCGTTACTGCTTCCGGGTAGATGTTACATATTTTGGGGAGTTCTGTTTCTGTCTTGTCACTCAGACAAGCAAAAGATGAGGGCAAGCTTCTTTAGTTTCAGATAGGTAGACACGATGTTGCACAGGCGTTTGTAAGAACCAAAAATTTGTTACAAGAAAAAAGTTTTTAAAAAATCTCGCTATTTTCCTATCAGCAGTTTTTGTATCTGCAAACGTAGTGAATACAGCGAGGCACAGATCAAGCAAAAATCACTGCTTTCTCTGGTGATGGCAATCTGAATAATAGGTATCATATAACTGTAAGGCAATAAAGGACTATGCTATTACATGCTTATTGAAATGGTTCCAGTCTTATTTTAACTTATAACCATGTATATATCCATAATCACCTTACTTCATTTATTGAAATACTTGTGTGGGATGTGTCTGGTTTTTTTTTGCGCAAGCGCTGTTTCTGTGAGGCCGAGGTATCACTCTGGTCGGGATCTGATCTCAGATCTCAGTGATTTTTTTTAAGAATTTCCAAATCACAAAGAAGAAGATCATTTCATTTTAATGCATTAGTCACATATCAATATCATTTATTGAATGAATCGTATAAATATCGGAAACTGTAAATGGTTTCGTTTAAAATGATCGATGCTGTATTTATCAACCGAAGTAAACATGTCGATAAAATAAAAGCACTTGCTGATCACGTTTCACGACTTTATAAGCAGAAGGATTTAATTATAAAAATAAAATGTATTCCATACTCAATGTAAAAGATTTGGATGTGTTTCTTGAGTCCTTGAAAATCCAGTATATGCTGTGTGTGTGTCTGTTTGTGTTGATCTATGATTTTTAACTGTAACTTCTTCTTCTTTTGATGAAATAGGAAACAGCTAATCAGCTATTTTTTTTTTTTTATTCTTATGACTAGCTTCGACCCGCGCCTGAGCGCCACTTTAATATGAGTAATATTAAAATGTCATTTCACACAATTGATTTTGAGCTGATTTAAAGACCTAGTTTCACTAAACAGTAGTTTATAAGCTTTACAGTTTTAGCATAATCATGACGAACATCTTCAATGTTTTTATTTATCAGTACTCGTATGATAGGGCACACTAAATATAGAGTAACTACTCCAGTGTCTGGTGAGTTGTATAGCGAACAGTTCTCAACAGCTAACAAGACTTGCGTAATATATCCAACTTTTATATTTACAGTTGCTTTTATAGGCATCATTACAGTTACCTACCAAATTGATATCGCTAACCCGATTTTTAATTAACAGTATACTAATAATATACATGCAAAAGTATCGTGGTCTCACTATCTACTTTCATAGCTAAACCGATGATTCAATTTGTATGGAATTTAGCCTGAAGATATTTTGATTCCTAAGAAATTACTTAGGCATACTTTTTAACACGATATACAACATACATATGGGCGGAGTGGCTAAAGCTAGTGTTAAAAAATAGACTAATTAACTACCTTTATAAGGCATTTTTCATTGACTTCATTACGCCGGCATGAAAAATATCAGTTTTGCCTATGACATTTGGTTTAGTTCATTTTACAAAAATAAATTGTATGAAAAATAGAACAAGTAAATATTTACATTTAGTGTTCTTTTACTTAAGAAACACCACTTTAAATGTCGACTCTTGTCTCACAAAAAAATACTCGATGGCATATATTTCACATCTTATAAAACACAGTTGCTCATTGTAAGCATTGTGACCTACAACTATAAATTTTCCACAGTCCTTTCAACATGATTCATTTTCAACGAGTGTTCTCATATCTACCAGTAGCAACGATACCTTGTTATTTCATCCAGTTGCTTCTAAGAACCAATAATACAACGATCATAGGAAGCCGTATAGAATACTAACGGGACTTCATGGGTCTACCGCAAGGAATTCGTCTGGGACCTTCTTGTTTATTCCCCGCAATATCGTATAACATGAGGCGCAGTAGTTAAGAGAATGCATAACAATTAACTCATGAAACTCGATATCACTATTTACACGAATTGGCTAAGTTATATCAACATAATAGGGCCGACACGTGGGGTTTGAACGTGAATGAACACGGTTTTCGCTTTGTTTACCGATATTGATGTAGTTATTTCGTTTTCACCACTTTTGTTGACCTGTTTGGCAGCAATTCTGTTATTATTGGTGTTAAATAACAACTTAGAGTGTTTTGTTACATAAATTAATGTTTATTATACGGAAAGTTTTGCGAAATCTGTTTATTATTCATAACTGACCAACCTCAAACGTTTTTAGAGTTGCGTTTCTAATTAGGTATTATTTTGAATTTAATAAATAAATGATACATTCATTATTTTCCTGTTTGGCTTAGTTGAATTTAATTTGTTATTCAAACTACAAAGAGATATTAATTTAGATATATACAACTGAATAAATACTTGCTATAGATAAATTACACCTGGAGACAGAACAAAAGATCACACGGTTCCCTTAGTCGCTTATTACGATATCCTCGGTATGAAAAGGGGGGGTCATAGTCCGTGTGGGTCAGGAATATGAACACTTCATATTCTTGACCCACACGGACAATGTGTATGTATGTATAAAGAACAAAATCAAAATAATAGTACGATTAATTTAGTTTAACCTTTTGATCTTTAAGTTTATTTTAAAATTTAACGTGATTCTGATTGCAAATACGATGGCGCGGTCGGTACCTGGATGGGTGACCGCTGGTGGCATGTTACCATGAGCGTCTCCGTGATTCGGAGGTCACGTTAAGCAGTCGGTCCCGGTTCTTATCATACGATAACAGTCGTGAAGCTTAGTTGGAGGCCTTCGGGCGGCTTAAAAACATCCAACGGCAAGATTTACGTAGCCACAAGTATTCTTGCCAGTCCCCAACCCGCACTTGGCCAGCGTGGGGACGTATGGCCTTAACTCTCTCCTGAGAGGAGACCCGAGCCCAGCAGTGGGACATTATGGGTTGTTGTTTGTTTTGTTTGTTCTGATTGCAAATTACATCTGTAACTTGGATGTAAATAAACCGAATTAGCAATAAAACTCAAATCGTTAACTGTTTTGAATTGGCGCCAACCTATTACTCCTAACCTTGATAGCTGGCAAGAAATTTAAGACCGCATTGCTGCCTCAACAGTAGACACAGTCGTAAGGCAAACAACTATTAGTTGTGGAAACTTAGGTAGCCTAATGAACAAATTTTATTACAGAATTTGTGAAGCCAAAGATTTTATAGCGAAAGCCATAAATCATAGACATAAAGGAGGAACAATAGATTAGATAAATATAAATTATACAAGTTAAAATACATATTTTGCAAAAAATTACCGATTTCTAAAATTATTGTTTAAAAGTTACACCATAGTCCGTTTTCATTTTAGAAGGAAGCTTTCGAATATTTCTAGTCGATTTGGATAATATCGGATAATTTAGCGTAGAGAAATAACAGCTCAGAATATTATTCGATTAGAGTCTTTGAGTTTTGTATGTGTTCATTGATCAGCAAATAACGCAATGTAATAATACTGATAAAAATGCTTTATGTAGTCATTGAAAGCAATTTATTAACAGTTTTCATTGTATTCTACTTTTCTAAGAATATGAATACGTTCATTTTATCCTTATTGATGGGTTTTGGGCACAAAGAAAACTAATTATTAGTAGTATAAACCGAGATGTATTTTGATAACAAGTGGAGATAACTTTGGACACACACAGAACAGCGTACAAGAGCAGTGATGCCACACATCATAGATGAAAAATAACTAATATGACATTGACATTAGAATGACATATATTGTGTTTATAAAATATACACTAACACTTATACATTGACATTCTGACTGATTAGTGGATATACGCCAAAATTAAACACATTAATATCTTCATTTTATCCTGAACAAATCGGCAATATTGTTATTAATTGACAATCATGGCATGTGTGCGTGTGTTTGATAAATATATTAATCGTTTGGCCAATTTGGGAATTACGGAAAATCACCCGGCTTTGGCGCCAGATGGACGCCTGCCAGCTTTCTCTGTATGTTAATGGAAACAATGGCAACTTGCAACGATCACTGATGCTGTAACACTCGATATTTTGGAAAGGGACTAGCAAACGAGATTCTTTAGATTTATAGATTTTTTCTACTTGTTACACGATAAGCTGAGAAAAATTTTATATAAAGCCTTGGATAACGGTGTAAGTTTTACAATAATTTGAACTACGATATTTTATTATTTTGGTAATTAAGCTTAATTGTAATTAATAACTTTTAGTCATTCCAAATAAAATAAAATGAAGTGCCTAATTCAAAATTAAATCTTGCAAGACAACTTATTATTAAGTCATATATGTATTTCGTATGAAAATAGTCTTGAACATTTAATTTGATCTTCGTTTACTGGTTTTAGTAGTTTACTACCTGATTTAGGCCTCACTTTAGAAAGGAGGTTTTGACCTAATATACCATCCTAGCCAGACGGATTGGTATAGGGTTTGTTTCAAATTTACCTATACCTTGAAGTTGGCTTGCGTAGCTTCCGAAGTTTATCGACGGGTGGCTGAATTCCGGGCGGAGAGTGGCATGCGCCCTCCGCCCGAAGAGGTACGCGAGTGGCGTGAAGCCGCCCGTCGAGCCACTATGGTTCGTTGGTCGTCGCGGCTGGAGGCTCCACGTGCTGGCTTCACCACCGTGGAGGCGCTCCAGCCCGTCATCCTCGAGTGGGCAGGGCGGCAGCACGGGACCCTTTCCTTCCGACTGACGCAGGTGCTTTCCGGGCACGGTTGCTTCGGTAAGTACCTGCACTCGGTCGCCAGGAGGGAATTGAGTCCCGCCTGCCACCACTGCGACTGCAGTGAGGACTCGGCCCAGCACACGCTGGC
>PKRV01000917.1:120093-197861 GCA_003709505.1 Hyphantria cunea
CAAAAAAAAAAAAAAAAAAAAAATGGCTTGCGTAGCTCTTTTATTCAGCTCTTGCCTTACCCACGGATTGAATAGAGTGGCGACACATTATGTTTCTAATCTGCCACTTCACCAAAAATACCTGTATTTCTATATTGTATACTTAGATCTACATGTTATACTCGTATATATATATTCCTTGTAATGTATGCTAGTTCTAACCTCGTCTCGATTGACCAAGAAATATCGTATCACATTGAAGGTTTAATATGAATGTCAATTAGTAGAGGCTCAAGAAAAACAAACTTTCACCTTTATCGAGATTTGTACACTTGTAAGGTGGTATATTAATGATTCACTTTATGGTAAGATATCAGAATTTATCTAGATTCGTTATATGGTTTCATAGAATGCAATGTTTATTCTAAAGTCCGGTTGACAGTAATGGGCTTGTCTTTAATAAGTAAATGAGACTTACCTTAGTGGCACTAATATTAGTCGGCAAAATATGGAAGTTAGTATGTCTCTGTTTACCCCTTCGGGAATATAGACGTGTATAAATAAAAGGTTAGTGTATTTATAGCTTATAAATATATGTTTTAAAACAAAATTGTTTTCGTAGAAAGTCTTTCGTAATTGTATACGTTATTTACGAGAATCTAACAGACATAAGCAAAATTTATGTCACATAACTATTTTGCCGATCAATGAAAGAAAAAGATGCGAAGCCAATATTGAATTGACCCAGTTATGATGCCGAGCTGTGGTTCGCCGCAACTGTTTGTCTAATAAGTTGCTATTGCGATAAAAACAGTTACATACTATAATGATAGTAAATATTTTAATATAAATGATGCTGAAATAACTTTTTTATGGAATAGGGGGCAAACGAGCAGACGTATTGCCTGATGGTAAGCGATTACCGCCGCCCATTGACACCCGCAAGTGCCGGGTGGATGGTGAGGGGGATGAGGGGAAGGGTTGGTATCCTCACTCACTCGGTGAAACACAGCGCAAGCGCTGTTTCACACCGGTTTTCTGTGAGGCCGTGCTATCACTTCGGTCGAGCCTGCCCATGGACGCCGAAGCGTGGCTCTCCGTGGTAACTAACTTTAACTAGTGTAATCATAAAGAAATAAATGCGTTTGAAACTCTTTTCAGCTGCACCCGTTAAACTCAAATCGAGACATAGTTTGCGATTACGGGGACCTTTTTTTTACAAGCTTTTATTTTTAATTTCACCTGTCCTGATGTTTATTTGTAATCCAACCTGGCATTTCCGATTGTGCTGAAATTTGAAATATACTTTTAGTTCGCATGACAATGCAATTATTTTTAATCGGTGTTATTACCAATCCAAATCCCGCCGCAACAAAATGGCGGCGTACATATTTCTAAATAACCCACCCAATATGAGTATCAAATGAAAGGGCTTAAAGTATTGTTTTCATTAACGAGTAATACAAACTAGTATTTATAAAAAAAATTAATAATCACATGTTTCAGTTTTATTTTATTGATCTGAAATTGTTTATATTAAATTCAGAATTTAAAAAAATGTTATAACTTTAATATTTTTTTTCATAACGAGTTTTGCACATTTGTTGATAACAACATGGAAGTATCGCTAATGTCTATAGTTTTCATCGTCAAAATCGTATCAGGGCCGTATATACAACATGTATAATATTTGACCTTTATTTAGGTATATTACTGTAGAGTAACCGAAGTGGGTAAATATTATTCATTCATGCTATAATATTAAAATACTACAGAATACCTCAAAAAGCAAATACATGTATTCTATTTAATTCTATTCTACGAAAAATTATGATCACATTAAACGCATCCTGATTTATTTTAACACAGATGAACACAAAACCCAATGATATATTAGCCACAATTTTTCATTCAACTGAGGCTTGCTTCCAAATTTTAGTCGTAATATCCTTTGGTGTAGCTTTTGTTGGTGTTCTATTTCCAAAAGCATGTAAAAAAATCATAAAGTAAATGCATTTTCGTCGCGGTCTCGTTGGTCGTCTGGAAATATTCCAGAATTTGTCTCGTAAATTGCTTTGATGCTATTAGAACTGCCATAAAGCTATTTTTGAATGTGTAAAATACGTAGAAAGAAGATTTTGAACGATGAGTGGCAGAACATCCAATTCAACAATCATAGACGCGGAGTTCTAAATGTCATTCTAAATTTAAAATGTTGAAAACCTTTTAAACAGTTCCTAATGCAGTTTTTTTTACACCTCCGAATCAAGTGTGAATTTCGCAAATTGTGTAAAACTAACCCAACCGTTTTTAATATGATGAACTATTTTAAACGTAAGAAACTGATTGTCTACTCAGATGTACGATTTCGTTTTTATATTGTTACGTGAAGGTTTTATCTGTTACAGTAGCTTTTTACATAATATTTTCTTACAGTAAGAGAGCCAAACTGGTACCACCTCGAACCGAACCATAGACGGGCTTAAAAAAAGATAACAATACTTTACGTCTTCAGTCGCCATGTTTTGACATAAAATTATGTACATATTTTGTAAAAGTGTCAAATGAAGAAGGCCTTTTTATCATACTTTTTATTGTTCTTTTAGACTTATTTTTAGCATGTGTTTCATTTTTAGCCTGCGGTCTGGCTTTTATTGACCTATTGAAAGTCGGGGACAAAATATTACAGAAAATTTAAAAAGTGTTAGTGTATTGTAAAGCTTTGTTACTTTGTAACCGATTTCCAAAAAAGGTCCTACGTTCTCAATTCGATTGCATATTTTTATGTGTATTATTTAAAATAAGAATGCTATTTAGAACACGTGGCTGGATATTATAACAATTATTTGTATTTCCTTCTTTTGATACAACACATTTTTACGAAATCTATATCAGGAACAAAAAGCATTTTTTAAACAAATGCTTTTCTTCCCTAAAATGTGTTAAAGTAAAACCGTATTTCGTAAATACGATGTATAAATTGTAAAGATCTCGCTATCTTTTAAGATTTAAATAAACTAAGATTGTTGTTCTTATGACAACTGTAATGCTGTTAACTGTTATATTCATCTGATTATAATATTTATTCTAGAAAACAGATGTGTTTAAGCCTTTGTTAACTTATGTAAGTAATAGAATTATGCAATTGAGTAACATAAGGAGTCCGAGATAAGACTCAAGACCCTGTGCTGAATAAGTATCATATTTAATCTAAGTATATAATATTTGTTGCATCTGTGGTCGCGAAACTTGTAAGCAACTAGTAGTAATCTTGCGGTTTTACCTAAAATAGTTCCTAAAAATAAACGTACATTATCAAAGAGTGCAAAATAAACATATGTTACAAATAACACTAAGGTTATGTCAATGACCGATAAGTTTAACGTTGTTTTATGCTTTAATTACACAAATACCTAATTGATATCCTCTGTATTTAGGCCTTCTAATCACTTATTTAGGTCAACAAAATATTTTAAAACTCAATTCTGAATTTAACATATTCGTTTACGGAACGTTAAAATCTATAAAAAAATACAATACAACATAATAATGAAGAAAAAAGTGTTCCTATTTCAAATTTGGTCTCGACGAGCCTATAACACTTTAATAAGGTTTATAGGATTACGGAACTCATCAACAAAGTTAGAAAGGAACAAAAATATAGGATAGAAAAGGACAGGTAGAAAACAAGAGTGACCCTGAACGTAAATGTGGCCTAGTCCCGGGTCGGATCAATAGTGGGACAAAAGATGCAACGGTACGCAAGTCAACACGGATACTGGTTTGGGAATTACGTAATATGGAGGGTGATCTCATCTTTCCCTCCCTATTTACTTAGGGGGTTCGAGTTACATAAAATCTTACTGCGTTGTTCCAGAATGCTTCCTCATTGCTTATAAGGTTAGGTTGTTATGCGTAAATATATTATACTCTATTTCGTCTATGGTAAAAGTGTCAGTGTAGTCTGTTTTGATTACTAGCCCGTGTTCAGAGTGAAAATTTTGTGAAAAAAGATACTATGCTCTTTGAAAAATACTAAATCTCTCTTGTCTATTCACATAACTTACCACTTATTGTTAACTCTTTTCTCTTGATTCCACCTTTTCTGCTTTATTTATTCATTAATATTCAATATCTTTTAAAATTTTTTTTTACTATCAGAAATCGAAATCTTATCCCTACGAAATCAATAAATTATATCATACATTTCTGCGCCGAATAACCATAATATTATTATAAAAATGTTGCAAGGCTTGCTTTTATCTTACACCTCCTACTCACAGCCATCTTAGTAGGCATAACAACTCATATCCAAACGTGAAGGCCAAAAAAAAAGGCAACAGTTTTTAACAAGTTTTATCCTTCATAAATATTACTTAATAATTCCTTAATTTGACAAGTTTTGAGAATGATTTTTAATACAATTTTCCGCAACTTTTTTCGATTTTTTTTTTGAACTTGGAAGCTTGAGTTAAATAGATAGTTACATCATTTAGTTAGGTACGTCGAGTCGTATTGCATGTGAATGATTTTTCCGCCCGTACTCCAGCAATGTTAATAAATTGATAGTTGTGGTTTGTTAGTTGGTTAAGTATAATCTAAAATCTAAGTACTAAGATGATAGCACAAAGGAGTCTTACAAATAGTAAGAGTAAGTTTGTCATTTGTTGTAAAAACACATAAAGAATTTTTGAAAAGCTTATTGTACTATATCGTAACTTACCTATATCTTATATATTATCTAACGTTATCAACAAAACGCGTATCTTTATACCAGACTATAGCAAATCTAAAAGATGATAGCACCTTAGAGCTCGCCGCAATGCCGGGTCGGAACATTGGTAAATAAAACCACGACATATGGCTTCATCCTTTTTTAAAAAAAGACAAGACTACGGAATTTGTATAAAAAAGAGCAGAAAAATGTGCTCTCATTTGTTTTTTCTTTTTTAAAAGTCAACTCTCGCGTTTGTAATATACATCTTGTGTTGCGGGGGACTTAACAAACATAAATGAAACGGACACAAAGAACACCCAGACTCAGATCATCAATTTATGGATCACATAAGTGTTGTCCCGTGTAGGATTTGAACCCACAACACTTTGGTAAAATATTAAGCGGCATAGCGACCGCTCAAACTACTAGACCAACTGTACAGTACTACATAATTTTAAAGTACAATGAATTTGTATACACATTTTGAGCCGCCTGCTATGCGCGCTGCGTGCGCCTTTTATTAAAATTTACTGGCAAACAATTCCATACTATCTGGAATTCCAAACACAAATATTTTTGGCAAAATGGGACCTTATGTATGCATATAACAATATTAACTTGTATTAAAATGAACAGGCGTCGTTCGTATCGTTTAATTCTTGACACATTGCTCCCTATGCCTTTCATCAATACTACTTCTTTCGTATTCATGTTCTTTGTCAACCTTTCCCGAGAACTTTTGGTTTGTTAGCCACGGCACGTGAGATAATGAATTAAGAATATCGAATATCTATATCTACATTCATCCAATGGATGTCGAAGAGCCGACCGAGGACCAATCTTGGATAAGGTGTAGGACAACAACACTAAGAAAAAGGAAAATTTGACACTAATCATATACAGGTCCGGAGTAAAAAAAAACTTGCTGTCTATTGAGAGGTCTATGGCCAGAAGTGGACCATTAATGACTGAAAAAAAATTACTACCAACCGCATCGTAAACTAAAATAAATAAGCGATCATACATTTGCTTTTCATTTAACAATATAACAATTTCAAAGAATAGCATGCGCAAGATCTGACAAATGATTACCAGTACCATGACCATGTGAATATATCTTCTATATTATACTATGGTATTGAATTTATTTATAGGTGTGTTTATGTATTATTCCTTCCTTCTGCGAGGTGCACGTCGCTTCAATGAACTTCATAGCTCTGTAGAGTTTAACTTGTTCTGTACTACCCCGATCGCGGTGAGGCAGCTTATATCGAGAAGGTTTTTTAATGTAGGTGTTGGATGCGATGCTCAAAATGATAGTTTAAGTAAAATGTGATATGATTTTTTACGCATAGAATACAGAGGATGTATTTTATGGGTTCATTACCACTTTATTTTATTTCCTGAGGCGCTCATAGCCCAGTTGTACTCGGTGTTTAGAAACACTCACCGAGGGTAAGCAACGACGGCGCGGTCAGTACCTGGATGGGTGACCGCTAGTGGCATGTTATCATGAGCGTCTCCGTGATTCGGAGGTCACGTTAAGCAGTCGGTCCCGGTGTTATCATAGGATAACAGGCGTGAAGCTTAGTTGGAGGCCTTTGGGCGCCTTGAAAACATCCGACGGTAAGATTACATAGCCACAACGTTGTCTTGCCAGTCCCCAACCCGTGACAGTGGGACATTATGGGTTGTTGATTTATTTTATTTTATAATTTTGTTTCTTTTTGTTTTCTTTTATATCCGCGTATGCATGTTTTCCTATAGTAATGTTTCTGTATCTCTGTGTACTAGACCAGTGTAATATATTGTTACCTTTTTTTTTTACTTTTGGAAACCCCCTCGGGCCTTCACCCCACCGGGGTTTGCGGCGGGGCGGTGTGTCGGAATCGAACCGACTAAAACCACACGGTGTTCCACTATGCGCCTGAGACGGGAGGAATCCAGGAACCGCTTTCTTACGCCATCCGGACCCCTCCCAGCGCCTGTCCGCCCGCACCGAAGCTGTAAAAAAAAGAAAAAGAAAAAAGAAGCGGGCACCGTCTCAATATATTGTTACCTATATGGATGCTTGTTGTTAGCAACTTGATCACTTATTTGAATTAACCATAATTATGTTTATAAGTGTGTAAGCCTCCTTCAAAAATAAATAAATAAAAAATATTTATGTAACTTATTCTTTTACCTATGTTTTTTTGTTATGTACTGAGCTAAATTCTACTTATACACCTTTTAACCAGTCTAAGGTCTTCTATAGAAACAATAACTATATCAAATCTTACGTTAATACTACCATGACAAGCTGTGAACGTCTAACATTGTCTTATTAAAAATGTTAGGCACGAGACGTACCATAACTATGATCGAATAAAGATATTATTTTTGTTTTATTTACTATTTTTAATATAAAATATATTAAAGTTTAGGGAACTGTAGTGAATGCAATTGTCTTGTATATACAAAAGACGTACGACCATCAATTGGTTTTCTTTATGGCTGTGTTGACGACATCCATTCTTAATATTATAAATGCGAAAGTAACTCTGTCTGTCTGTCTCGCTTTTACAGCTAAACCACCGCACCAATTTCAATGAAATTTGT
This sequence comes from Hyphantria cunea, assembly GCA_003709505.1. Classification (NCBI taxonomy): domain Eukaryota; kingdom Metazoa; phylum Arthropoda; class Insecta; order Lepidoptera; family Erebidae; genus Hyphantria; species Hyphantria cunea. The sequence goes on from PKRV01000917.1 coordinate 127,391, forward strand.
CATGGAGATACTTTGTTTCCTTTCTACTTTCTATCGCGAAAACCGACATATATGCAGGCGGAGCCGCAAACCAATGCTAGTTTGATATAAATAAACTTTGTGTAATTCAGAGAGGAACATTAAAAATTCATATGAAGGTTACATAAATTGAATTCCCAACATGTGCAACGCAGATTTAATTAATACCCAATCTTCAGTTGTCTTACTAAGTGTGAGGTGGATTTTTTAAACAGGCAAGGAATTATTCCTTGTCCTATGTGCCTGCGTGTTAGAGATAATGTTGTCATATAGATGTGATTTTTTTACGTGAAAATTTATCGATTTGTGACAAAGAGAAAATATTTCATTAATGTAATTTTATTTTAAGCTTAATTAATATATTTATTATTAAAACATAAATTATGCACGTATATTTATATTAAATATAATGAAATTACCAGCTTACATTTTTTATATCAAGTTATAATAAGATTATAAAATCATTGAACGATAAAGATTATAAAACGTTATACACATTTTATAAATTCAATGCAACTTTTAATAAAAATATTAAATTGTCATAAAAATGGATATGTATGTATAAGTACTCCAAAATGTGTGATTTTAATCACGTGTTTTGGTTTGTAATCAATTTTTAAAATATTAATTTTAATCAATTATTATAATTAGCAGTTTTAAGAGTAGCTCATCAGATGACTGTTTGAACTTTAATGTCAATCGATTCAACAGATTTCTTTTTGTAGCGTTAGTTCGATATTATGCACATCTATATTTTTTATTCTACCAGTGAGTTAGAATCCATAGATATCTTGCTACACTCAAATTGAGTGGGCCTTTGTTGTTGGTACTAGTCAACACAGCGGCAAGCACGACACGTGCCACGTGTTCAGCATAAATACCTAGCGCCAAGGTTATCAAGAATAGCGTGTAACGGAAAGTGTTGATAGTAATATGGCTGACATAATGCTTATTAGTTGTCTATAGTCTGTTGAACTTATTATATTAGAGTTTTGTAGTGTTTTAGACTCTCGAAGCCAACATTTTAAACATCCGAGATAATTTTAATACGATGTTATTATACAAAAATATTATACTGACTTGTGTACCATTAAAAAAATCGAGTTCTTCAGTGATTGCATTTAAATTTTTACATGATGTATAGCCCGCTTCTAAAATTGTTTTTTTTACCACAATATGCTAAGTAAAAACTGGTGTTATAAAGCCTTCTAGTTTATTTTTGTTTGTATCAACCTATGGCCGTCCACTGCTAAACGAAGGTCTCCCTCAAGGAGCCCCAACCATCCTGGTCTTGAGGCATCCGCAAATATCCGCCGCCAGCGACGAAATTGAAATTTGAATTGAAAATTTTAGAAATTCAAATGATTGGTCCATCGTTCCGCCCTACACTACGTTTGCCTAATCGCAGTCCGTGTCAGTGACCATCGGTTCGTCTGGAGACATGACGGGCCCACTTCCATCTCAGCGTATGATTCTCCGTGCGATGTCAGTTGCTCTAGTTCTCTGTCGAATAACCATCCATCCACCTCCATCGCACACTGAGCTACTTAAAACTTGTAGTAGTTTATTATACGATTGTGTAGCTAATCAAATTTGAATGTTGATTTAAAGGTATATTTATCTGAATAAAAGCAAGTCAATACAGTCAATGAGATTTTATTGTTCTACGGTTCAATAACACTTAATAAACTTCATAATTAACAAACAAAAATAATAATAAATTTTTATTTTTTGCTGAGAAATACATCGTTTTACGCCAAATTGCAATTAATGTCTGTCTTCGTTGTATATTTGAGCTTTGATTACTGGAAAGTGAGAGTTTTATGCAATACAAGTTTCTTGCAATGGTGGCATTTTCATTTATTGTACATGATTAAGAATAACCTTAAAGGTACTCTGCTGTTTCCTGTACTTTCTTAACTAACTACACGTATAATATATAAGGTAGTTCTATCTATCTTTTTATCCGACTACGGCGAAGCCATAAGGAAGGTAACCCTTCTAACTAGTTTTGTTAGTATATGTATGTTTGCATGTTCACCATAGCGCCAAAGCTACTGGACCTATTTTAATAAGGGAGATCTGAATGCAGAAGCATCACTAGGCCGCCATAGTGTGGATCACTGTCACATTGTTGTATTTGCAATGAGTGTGATGACCACCACTCTTGGATTCTGTTTATGCTTTCCATCATGCAGAGTAGAGTCATTATAGCAGGGAAATATTTAAAAAAAATGGCCCGGGTGACAAGGGATATATATAAATTTAACCAAAAGTGTATACGTAGACCGCGGTTATAGTTTTTCATTCTTTCATTTACGTTTTAAATCTGAAATTAAAAGCATCATGTGATTGCTCCTAAAACTATGAACATGCCTTTTTAAGATTAGCATTCAAAACCTCATTTTAAAGGAGAGGCTTACGTGCCAGCAGTGAACCAATAAAAGATGTGGTGTGATTTTGATTCCAAAGTAAATAGGCAACTCACTAATGACTTTTGACTTTGAGTTCTAAGCATCTAAGTACGGCGGTAGATGATCGCTCTGCTGGTTTCCTTATTGCTTATACCATAAAATCCACATCAGTGATGATGTTCTCCTAGCCGATTACGGCCACGGCGGCTCGTCTCAACGAAGATCAGCCGACAACGCAGGAGATATTATAAAACAATGCGTAAACATAGGTACACACTCTGTTCTCTTTCTCTCGTGATCCAATGGGACGGTTAACCGACCCTAGCAGGGAGAGATCAGGCACTGGACCGACAGCTTTACGTTCAAATCCCAACTTCCAAGCTCCGAGCTGTTGTTAAATATTATGAATTGGAAAGTAACTGTCAGTCTATTTGTTACGCTTTCACGGCTAAGCCACTGCATACTTTAATTCTTAAGGATTGATATAGGCTACTCTTTATTTACTGCGATAAACCACAAACATGGAGCCGCCAGCAAAAGCTAGTATCTTTAAAATATTTTAAATTAGACGCCCCTGTAACGTAACTAGTGAAGACATAAAACAGGTTGTACACCTTCTTGTTACGTGATCGGGAATCAAGTGTGTTCAAGGCTCAAGGTCTAAATGTTCTTCAAACAAAACATCTTGGCTCACTACTGTATGACGCCATAGAGCACGCTTTACAGAGGGTTGCCAGCACGCCAGGTAGGTAGTGAAAATTATACCAATTTATTATTTTAAGTAACTTCCACACATGGCGTACATCCCATGTTATGGGGACTACAAACATAAGTGAAGCGGACACAATTTGTGGATCACACAAGGTGTTATCCCATGTAGGATTTGTAATCTCAACTTTCAGTCCAGAAGACAGTGGCGTGGTGATCCCTAAAACCACTACACCGTATGTACTAATCCTGTGTTGTGTTTAAATATAATAAGCACATATTATTACACTTTAAAGGAAGCAAATATTATGCTGGTGCTTATTATTACTCACATAAACCAACTCGGGTAACAAGTGGATTTTCCTACCTCACACTTTCTACTACAATTAACAGAGACGCTAATTCGAAATGCCTGATAGCTTTTTGCCCGTGAGTAATTACAACACTAATCATACTTAAATATATATGTATCCTGTTTCTTGTTGATTGCTCAGTATAAAAACAAAAACTTCCGGTAATAAAAATCTAGTATTTCGTCTTTTAACTACCACCATATTTATATGCCTGTTATATAAGAGGAGTAATTCTTGTATAGATATATATAAAATGTGAATCTCGGAAACCGCTCCAATGATTTTTATGAACTTTGGTATGCAGGGGGTTTCGGGGGTGATAAATAGATATTGCTGGAATTCATTTTTAGAAAAATGACCAAAAAGGAAATATTGGTCATCCAGGAACTTTATACTTGTGTAAGCAAGAGTAGTATAATATATAAATAAAATGAATTAAAGCATATTTACCTACAGTGCGAAAAATTTGGACGAAAGTTAGAACGATAGTCGGAATGCTTTCAATATCGACTAACTGAGAATGAAACAGCATTTGTCTGTCATTATTATATGTATTACGTAATCTGACAACCCTAGCTTCTCATGGGACCAGTTAACGTCCGTCGCCATTGCGGCGAGGCGATAGTAATATATTTTTCAATATTTTAAACCGCACAGACATCGCATTCAGCCTCTGTGGATATATAAACACGTACGAATTGTACCAATCAATAAAGATGATGTCATCCTGTTTTGATGTTTTCGAACCCACGATTTAGGCCGATCAGTGAAATACCTTTGCCTTATAGATTTGTCTATGGGCAGATGTTAGTGTTGACCTTACAAGATTATTAATGTTCTTTTTAAATTTTGTTTCAGGTAATTTTGTATACGGTCAAGTAGTTCCAGAGTTTAATTAATTTGGTTTGTATACCGATATTATTTAGACATTCAGTTGTTTATTTAAGAGGCGATATAAAAATAGTTTCGTCATATAGATTTGTTATTGTGTTCTACGTACATAGCATCGTACGTAGCTTAAAAAATAAATAACGATCAATTAATAAATAAATACAACATATTCAATTATTTAGTAATACTCATTTTAAGGTTTCTTTTAAGCATTAAATTAAGAAATAGCCTTTATGAAAATTATAACTGTAGCCTATTAGTGATACTTGCTACATTTTTGATGGTATCAGTTTAGTTTAGCAAAAATTAAAAAGACATTTAATACACAACGCTACCTAGTCCCAAACTAAGCAGAGCTTGTACTATGGGTACTAGAGATCTGATATTAACTTATGTACTTTTTTTTTTGTAAATACATACATATAGTAATAAAACTTTAATATTATGCTAAAAACTTTCAGAGAGCGTAAGATTTATTTAAAACTAGTTGAGCCTACCGGTGTTACCCGCGTGCAAAGATATTGTGTGAATTGTATTTTTATAAATTGTAGCCTTCTGTGTTATATGCTATGTTATTGTACAGTTTACTTTAAAATCAATTCAGTGGTTTTTACGTGAAGGAGAAACAAACATCCATCTATACCTACAAACTTTCGCGGTTTTTAATATTAATAGGATAACCACACCCATCTGTGCTTGCTGTACCACATGGATAAGAAATGAGGAATTAAATGAGGAAAAAATTAATAGTACGAATAAGTTTTTAAAAAAAGTTTGATAAAATCTATGTAACCTATTTCACTCGGGCCCATAGTACGAGTCCATTGATTCCTCATTCATTAAAATCAGTTTGGTAGTTTAGACAGACACAGACTGTCAAAAATATTACCTTCCTTTTGACTTCAAATATTTAAATTAAATTGATGCAGAACTTTATGAATTATTAAAGCGTTAGGTACAAAAACCAAATCACCATTTTTATATATTTAGATAAGTTATTCTTACTTTATTTACCCTAACAGGTAAACAGTGCTCACTCGTATATTATTCACATAATTTAAATTTTGTTCACCTACTTACGAATAAATTTGCCTTACAATTCGTGTTGATATGTATATTTCAAGGTTGTATATTTCTATTCTTCTAAATATACCAATAATTCCATTGTAATGATTTGTAAATTCAAACAAAAATACATACATCTTTACAAATAAATAAAATTTAAATGTCCTGTTTAGATGAAAAAAACTGTAGCCTAAATTAATGAAATGAATAAATGTTATTTTTATTAAGCATCGTACAAAAAATTTAAAAATTCGTATGTTTCAGATTTGATTTACGAGTTTAAATTCTGCTACGATTTTTAGGCTAGTGGTTTTAATTGATGTAGATGCAATACAATCACATATTGATTGATACAAACGCATTTGTTTACAATTCGCTATTTCGACATAGCAGACTTCTAGACTATCCCTTAAAACTTAATTTGAGTAATTAAATGGCGTAATTCGAGGTCGAAAATCAAACATGGCGTCTTTTAATGTGTTCAGTGTTGCCACTAATATTAAATAGGTCACGTTCGAAATGACGCTTTGCACTTCCCTGCGATCGAGTATCCGGAAATCAAACTATGATGCTTGAATATTAGAACTTGTCTAGATAAGGCAGAGTTCCTTGGCATTTAAAGCATTGCCTTAGAATTTGATACATCTCATACAAGGTCGTCAGAAACGGGACAAGACCTGTATAATGGTAATCAGATTACTGTAACACATTTTTATGTTTCTAAATACATACATGATAAAAGTTACAAACAAATACAGAACATATGAACACGCTGATTAGTTAGTAGTCAGAACAAATAAATACGAGAGCAATAGACCAGCTTTAACAAGTCTTGAGTGTCTATCAAGTCCCTGGTTCTGATGAATATTTTGTTAGAAGGTAGTAAGTTCTATACTACGCATTAATTGAAGGGACCCTTATATGAGGTCTTCAGTACCCGGCCATAGATAAACAAAGCAATTTATTTACAGGACTATAACATGTCATGGTTTAAATAGATAAAAATATGTTTATCGTTGTTATAAACACGTGGCGCTCATGTTACACGACACTGCTTAAACAAATAGTTTATACTGGAATGTAGCAAATTCTTTTATATAAAGTACAAATATCCGGTAGGTACCTCAATATATGGCATGACTTTACATAGCTTATTTATTAGTAAATCGGTATTAAGAATGCAATAACTACCATAACAATCTAAATTATAAAGAATCTAAAACGGCGCAATTAACTTGTTATAGGGGACTCGCAAATTGTAACTGGGATTATAATAAAAAAAAAGTGAAATACATATGTATTATTTGTAATATATATTTTTTTACAGTTTAAAACTATATAAAATGAGTGTAATATTTTATTATACTATTGCTCGTAGCGATCAAGGTCAATTCGTGTTATTCTCGCGCCAATTTATTTTTGAACATCGAATCGCAACGATAGGCCGATGATTGTTGTTTGAATAAAAAAAAAGAAATATACGTTACATTTGACGCACGTGAGATATTGTGGTTAGTCTATCGGTTTACTTTATTATGTTTTAAATAGAACTAGAGGGAACATTAGTCATATGATTATGTAGGTATTGAGTACGGGTCACGAAACAGTGCAACTAGTTAAATGTAAGCGGTCTTTTGTTTTATTCAACCTGTGAATTACTGCGTTATTAATGACATTAGTTTCTTTGTTTTGTTGTTTGGAAGCTCCAAGTTCATTCGCGTCAAATGACTAATAAAGAAAATTTTGCTCTATGGTACCTAAACACACCTGACAATTTTATAAATAGTGTTTTCACGTATGTTACATTTAAAGAAAATGAAAAAGACAGATCATGGTAGCTTTGTAATAAAGGCTCAATAATTAGTTACCTACTCAACAGCCTTTAAAAATTCATTCAATGGACATAGAACTCTTCTTAAAAAGGAGGCTTTCTATAACACGTTGGTTTGAAGGGTTGATACAGAGTTAAAAATAAATTGTTTTCTCTTCAGTAAGACGTATACCATTTTCTTTTGAAGGTCACCTTTTGCCTCTGATAATAGGTATATGTACAATAAACATAAAAGCAAATATGTGCCTATCCTTATCAGAATTCTTCCATCTTTTATTGGTCTTCGTGAGGATTATTGCCATTAGGTAATATTATTAATATAATTTTTTCGTATATCAAATTGACAGTCACGCTAAAGATAAAATGGTTACTGTTTTATTGAATGTTGAATAAATGTGGTATTGAGGCAGGTTACGAATTGTCATATTGTTTGTAAGTTTTTAAATTATTACGTATGCACTTAACTACTTAGTTTTCTGCACATACCTTAATGCATAAAATAGGAACATTGCTGATCACGGTTCTCGTATACGCTAGCAATAATCTGTGCAAATACTGTGCACTTATCCATCGTTACTTGCTTATTAATCAGTAGCCTTTGTCCTTCCTCAAGAATCAAAGCTAGCCTGATGAATTTTATTGATATCGATATAGCGGTTTAGCCGTCAAAGATTAACAGATAGACATAGTTACTTTTGAATTTATGATATAAGGAGCAGATGATTGACGACATTAAACAAAAACAGCTCACACTGGTTAAACGGTATGATTCTGTGGAGCCCCAGAATCATTCCCTTTATTCAGTTCCGAGTTCGTAACACCCTGGGGTTGTTGGTGCCTCTAGAAAGAAAGGGCAGCAAGACAGTTGCGACTCGCAAAGTTGCAGATTGTTGTTATAGCCAAATCGGCATCATCGGCCAATTGCAGTCCACTAAGCGTTTGAACCGATTTTAATGAATTTTTTTGTGTTTATTCCTGAGGACTCGAGAATTTTTTACCTAAATGGGGTTTACTTGTAACGGCATAGTTCTAAATAATATCATATTTTGAATATAAATAATATCATATTTTTACATAAATAATCAAACAACATTCAAACAGATCTATGAAACGTCAGAATGTACATAATGATTTATATTTACGATTATAATCTAAACTGTTATCGTGTGTGAAATATTGATGCGGTACACAGTAAATATAATTAAATCAGCACGCAAATACAAGACATATTCTTATGGATTACATCATCATCATCAGCCTTTCATAGTCCACTGCTGGACATAGGCCTCTCCGATTGCACGCAAATTAGTTCGATCCTCGGCTAATGCTATGGATTACACAATATTTAACAAAATTATTTATTTTAGATTTATTTTATTAACATTTCCTGCATTACATTTGGCATGAGGCGAACTTTTCTCAAGGACACTGATAAAGCATTCTTGAAGATTAAAAGAACCAGATAGCTACATTACACTTGAACGTGTAGGCCGTTACTACGTCATTACACGATGGCCGACTTATTAATCTCATTTTAAAGCGGACATCTTCTTTAACTGTTATAAAACATACATAGAATCCGAAAGGATAGTTGGAAGTGATTTAGACAACAATATTTTTACTACAACCCAACATGATTTTAGTGTCTCTTATACAATAGGGCGTGTTTCGTCGGAGAGCCACGCTTCGGCATGAATAGGCCGGTTCGACAGGAGTGATACTAAAGCCCCACAGAAAACAGGTGTGAAACAGCGCATGCGCTGTGTTTCATCGAGTGAGTGAGGATAACGGATTCCCATACCCCAACGGCTCCCCTCATCTCTCAACGGTCGGCAACACACTTGTAACGCCTCTGGTGTTGCGGGTGTCCATGGGCGGCAGTAATCGCTTGCCATCAGGCGATACCTCTGCTCGTTTGTCCACTATTCCAAAAAAGGAGACAAATCTATCGAGATTATCACATTTTCAGCCTTTAAAAGTCCACTGCTAGACATAGGTCTCTCCCATGGGACCCATAACATTCTATAGGTATTTTTAATCCGTCACAATACGCAAAAGGAAGCACACCTATCACCGTCAAATGGGAATTAAATTAATTCAGAGTGTTATGAAAGAAGAAAGAGATTTAGAAAAAGAGTGGTATGGTTGTCTGGAAGAGATCGCCGTGGGCGATAAGACCGCCAATTGTTTATTAATCTTTTTTGACACTCATTTTATTTAATGTTTTGTAATATGTACGCAATGAAGATAAATAAATAAAAAAGGGAAAGTACCTCCGATAATCTCAGTTTTTTGAGGAAAAATAATGGAATTATGTTTAATTAACACTAGTATTTGCGATCACTTCTTTCAAGACAGTCCTACCCTATGTCGTATATTTAACGGAAAATAACATTTCACTGGTGAAATATCAATAAACACAAATAGAGCTATACAAACTAGCCTAAAAATTTACGACTGCCATTTTTATTAGTAACTGAAGCAATTCTTTATTCATAGCTTAATATCTACAAAGTACTTGTCAACTGTAAATTAAATGTTAATGTGTACTGTCATGAATAATAGATGAATTACAAAATATTCCACATGGTGTATCAAAACAACGATGAGGTTAACCAAAACAACCGCTAAAACTCATGTTATTGTTTCACTTAATGTAGGATAACACTACATACATAATTCTATTGCTAATGTAAACATGTTGAACAGCGCTATCTAGACTTAAGTTACGCAATTTTATGCCTTAGTTTTCATCCAATAGAATCCAGTTTACTTATAATCTCGTTTATCACAGAGTTTGCCTTCAACCGAAATGGCGGGCTTTCAATTTGAAAATCAATCAAAAAATTAATTAATTAAAAGAAAACATTTCTAAAGTAACTACGTTAGTAATATACAATAAATTATTAGTTACCAGTTAATTTATTTAAATTAGATTTTAACTGTTTTCGCAAAATAATTAGAATATTTAGGTACTTAAACCCGTGTCGGAACCCTTGGACTGTCGTCGTAGCGATAAACAAACAAATATAAACTAAAACGAAGACGTTTATTTTTCGTACTATTACCCGTCTGCGAAAGAAAGAATGTTATGTTCACGAGTGTATGTATGCATGTATATTTCTTATGCACGCCCTAGGGCCTAAACAGCTTGTCGTATTTTCTGTGAGTAGTGTCAATAGATTCGTCTCAGTAGTGAGGCTGACACTGAGTACTTCAATTATTTAAAAAAAACACATATAAGGACTTTTGGCGCCAAAAAGTAATCTAAAAAAATGCATTTAATTTTGTAAAATTACGAATATAATGAAACTTATATGTTTTATTTAAAAAGAAATCTGAATTTTTGTAATAATTTTACTTGTTTTTCTATTTCTATTTATTATTTATTTTGTAGGTATACTAATTGTAATTGTGGTAGTCATGAATATTACAATCAGTTGCAATTAATAATTAATTCCATTGTTAATCGTGGTAGTCAGAATAACACTTATTCCCACATTCAGTCACGGGCTCTACGACAGCAAAATAATCTAATCATTTAATGATATGACTTTAGCTTTTGTTCAAATCAATGATATTTTGAAATATCGGGCGTGATATCAAAAATGAATTTATGATTTTATTGCCGCGTTCCCCAAAACCATAGAGTAACACGGTTTGGCTGTGTTGCTCTATGCTCAAATCAAACCTGTATGTCAAAAGGAATCGTGCGTAATCAACTGTTATTGATTATAATGTACACTGTCAGTTACATTATGGCGAACGTTTTTGCTTATGCGAAAGAACGACGTTTCATGTCATCCACATTTTTTATATTTTTTATCATTAATTCCATCACGACGAAGACTTGAAGACTCAAAGACTTAGAATTGAAGACTTAATACTTGACATTGGCAGAAATAGCTGATCCGGCTGGTTGCCATATCACCAAAAGAAGAGAAGAAGAAGTTATAATATATAACTAACTATAAATATATATTGTTTCTATTATATGTACTTGTTTACAAATCGTCTAGCATATAGAATCGTCTCTCAGTGATAAGGTTATCTTATCACAAGCGAACATAGTTTCATATATTCAACGACCGAGATGTTTTGCCAAACAAACTTAATTACAGATTATGTACTTTTATATCACAGATTATATTAGTTTCTTTCCTTTTTACCCAACTACTGGAAGGCTAAAGGCAAGCGTAACAGTTTTAGCAGCCTGCGCATATTTCTATATTCCACCATAGCTCCTAAAATATTGGACCGATTTTAATAAATGAGATCTCAATAGGTTAGTAATAATATCCCGAGTGATATAGACTACATAAAATTTATCAAAGGTTTTTATGTATATCGGGCCATAGATTTTAAACGTTTCCCTGTTTTGAGTTTGCCGAAGAGCGTATTTATAAAAAACTAGTTTGTTGCTTTTAAGTTTTACGACAGAGGTAAACTCGTCATCAACGTCAGTTCAGACCTAGTATTTTCATATTTTCGCGGGTCTAATACTCCTCGGAAAATTTATATACTAACTTGATTTTCATTTATTATCAACAACCGACTTTTTTATCAAACATGTTTGTGGGAAAGTGTTTATCACACCTATATATATTAACGTTTTCCTATGTTTATCTGTCTCGTAAGATTTACACAAAACATGTGACTGATAACCTATAATCTATAGATTGAACAAACAGAAACATCAGATGCAAATCTCACGTTTCAAAGATTAGAATAATTTGCATTTGAAATGATTCTCAAACAATATCTACTTCTATATGTATATAAAATTAACATAAGTAAGGAAATAATGACTTTTCTTGTTTGTAGAATATATAGTAGTACGAGTACAAAAGTTCTACTAAATGCTAAATCATTTAAAGAAATAGCGATGTCTGCTGCGCAATGAGATTATATCGAGGCTGAAATATGAATTCACTGAAACAAGATAACATCATTATCACTGACATCATCACCACATCACCATTAGAAAGAAGAAAAATCTCGATACGCGGGGAGAAAAATTTTTTATAGAATAGCGGGCAAACGAGCAGACATATGGAGATAATGGCAAGCGGTTACCGCCGTCCATGGAACCTGTACCACCCGAGGCGTCACAGGTGCGCTGCCGATATTTGCGGAATGCGGGATTGCGGGATGGGGGGAGGGTTTGGGGCATGGGCCTCCGGTATCCTTACTCACTCGGTGAAACACAGCGCAACCGCTGTTTCACACCGATTGACCGTGGTATCACTCCGGTCGAGCCGGCCCATTCGTGCTGAAGCGTGGCTCTCCCATGCCTCTGAGACTGTTGAAATTTAACTATGATGGTACTAGCAATATCTATTATCCTCGAAATCCTATTTAAGACATGAACTCAGAAAACTCAGAGAGAGAGAAGAAAAAAATCGTTTTTTTACGTATGTTGATTACCACGAAGAAACGTGATAATGTTTTTATTGAACAAGTAAATAATTAATCAAGTGTGCAAAGTAGAAATTGTAGTTTACGTTTATTTTACACGTGTGTTACATGATACGTCCTGTAGCCCTGACGGGTAAACTGTAAACAGGACACGTGCAAACACAATTAATTAGACGTCATATTGAGTTTCGATAGAGAGAAAACATATCATGTTTACATTAAAAAACGCTACCAGAAGCTATAAAAATCAGCGAGAGCTTGTTGATGTACTTAATTTTCAGAAATTACTTAAATCATCACGTCAGCAGCCTTTTTTTATGGGATAGGGGGCAAACGAGCAGAGGATCGCTCGACAGTAAGCGAGAACCGCTGTCTATGGACATTCTTTTTTTTTTTTATATTTAAACTGCCAAAATGACTCTGCCCTGCCTGATGGAAAGCATGAGCAGAATCCAAGAGTGGTGGTCACCATCCTCAATGCGAAAAAGAACAATGCAGCATGGTGACCCACACTATGGCGGCCTGGGGGAAGGGGGATGGTGAGGGGGATAGGGGGCGTTGGATTGGGGTATGGGCCTCCGGTATCCTCACTCACTCGATGAAAGCGTAAGCGCTGTTTCACACCGGTTTTCTGTGAGGCCGTGGTATCACTCCGGTCGAGCCGGCCCATTCATGCCGAAGCGTGGCTCTCCCACGTGTAAAACATTCGCAACACCAAAGGCGTTACAAGCGCATTGCCGATATTTTAAAAAAGGGTACGCTCTTTTTTTTAAAGTTTGAAGGTCGTATTGGTCCGGGAATACCGCAGTATCTTTTGTGCGAGGCCGAAAGTTTCTAGAGAAACGTACACGGACTGCCAATCATCTAAATGATAGGGATGAAACTGCGGTCGCATAGGACGCTGAGGGAAGGACCACTGTTAGAAATAAAGACCTCCTTACGAATGAGATTTTATTGTTTTAATAATATTTTTAAATGTTACACAACTTTTGTGTGAACAATATGGAGGCGAGTTAACACTATATGTGGAATTAGATGAAATATAAAATTACTAGTAAAAATTAGGATTATTATGATGATAATTATTTGAATGAATCAGATGTTATATTATCATGTTTAGTATTCTTTTTCTATCTATCCACAACAGTAGATATTTTGTTTTTGAGCGATATAAATTATTAACCAAAATATATTAACACGAATAGTTGTTATTAGCAACAAGTAAGTTTAAAATATTAATAATTCTATAAAAATGTTGATGATTGATAAATTATAGAATTAAGAAGTTTGAGTAGGTACACTGGTTTCTAAAGTAATGTGTAGTGCTAAACAGATTATCGACTCAGTATAATTGGTTTTTAAGTATAATACTAAAACAGAACTTATTATATGTGATTAAATAACGTAAGTAACAAATTAATAGTTATTAAATGTCCGTAAAAGGATACCAGGACCTAGATAAACTAATAATATGACCTAGATAAGATAAAGACCCAACTATATAAGCTTGAGAGGCTTCAGAATTTCTGTTTCAGATTAATTTTTGGTTTACATAAATATGATCACATTTTCGAATTTCGTACAAAACTCAAGTGGCTCCCAATCCCCAATCCTCTCCCTACTATAAAATGTCCTATTTAACCCTACTACACATTTCTACATAAGGAATCGATTTGTCGTTGTTCATGATCCACATACACGATGCTAAAGGTCATCGGAAAATCGAACCTTAGAAATACAAACACACTCCACAACTTTCACTGATAAATCTTTTATAGCATAAGCTGTACGCCTGTGGAACTCCTTACCGGTAGCCATAAGGCACAATCAATAAATGTTTTCAAGAAACTCGTCAAGGATCACTACCTATCTATGCAATAACTTATATATATATATATATATATGCAGACAATCTAACAATGTAGCATGGTGACCCGCACCACGAATGCTGTCAGTTTAGGCTGGTGTTCTTCTGTGAGTAGTAGTAACGTCCCGGTCGAGCCTGCCCTTTCGTGCTGAAATCAGCGTGGCTCTGCTATTTATTTAGAGTATTTAAAATATGGTTTTATAACCATATTTTATACAATTTATACAAAGTTTATACTTTAGTGTCTTGGCTAGTAAATTTTAAACTTGAATATTAAGTTAGTCAGTATATGTTATCGTCTGATATAAGTAAATTTAAATGTTGAAGTTATTACATAATACAATGATATCATAATATAAACAAAACATCGTTGAAATAAGATTACATTGAGTAAACATATTTGAATGTGCAATAAATTAAGTTTCTTTATAAAGTGTTTTTTTTTTTATTGTGTTTTTCGACTTTTTATTGACTGATATATGATCATGGGTTTTATTCCCGCCCAAGCTGACAGATATGATTATATTTCTATATTTAGGTGTAGGTATTATAGGAGAAAATAATTAGAAAATATGGTTTGACTGTTTATATATACTGTTTAGTACAAGGTTACCTAATTCTACTAATATTATAAACGCGAAAGCTTGTAAGTATGGATGGATGTTTGTTACTCTTTCACCTAAAAACTACTGAATGGATTTTAATGAAACTTTACAATAATATAGCTTAAACATCAGAATAACACATAGAATACAATTTACACAATATCTTTGTACCGCGGGACTCAGCTAGTTAGAAATAATTTGGGTTCAGACAGCTTGCTTGTGAGCCCGCAAGATATTATCACTAATTAGTCGAGATGTCGGGTTTGGGACTGAATCCAATATGGGGCAAAAGGGTGCCTCACACAGAATTTAACATATAAAGCTAATGAAACGAAGCAGCGCTATTATAATTATACTACATAACAGATAGATACCTACCTAACAATGTAAAAATATTTAGATTCAAAACCCATTTTTAAGTTTTTTTTTCTAAAAGCCTCCCAAAACTCCTCTACTCCGCCTGATTTGTACACTATTACAATGAAATTATTCGCCACTTACAGTTAGATACAGCTAGACCAATAAATCGCAGTAACAATTAATAAGGAAAAATAAAACAATATTAACTTAAAAATATTGTTATAAAACTTGAAAAAAAAATGGTAAAAACAAATCAGAGAAGGTATAAGCTTAAACCTCCTGTATCAACACAGTTCTCTTGATTCGAGGCGAGGATGTGAAGTTATTATCGATTATATCGGCATAAGGTTGAAAAGCTGATAGAAAACATGAGCAGAACCCAAGAGTAGTGGTCACCATGCTCATTGCATTTAAACACACAAACGCCATCTAGTCCCATCTAGCCCCGGTACTAGATAACTGATATTAATACTTATATTTAATAATTTATCAATTTATTTATTCACAGAAAAATGTTTACAAAATTGTTGTTCATATATTTAAACAGACTAGACAATAGGGTACACCATTCATTCGGGAACATAATCACTATTAAAATAATAGTTTTACAATGCATTAATATAAAGTTTATGTTAGTTAAACAATATGTACTACAGATATTCAGTCTCAACTTCCCAAAATTATTGAAAACTAATAATTTGAGGGAAGCTATAAGAAATAGAATATACAGTGTAACTTCAGGATCATATTGAGTAATCTTTCCAAAAAAAATTACGAACGGCATCCACTACCGAACTAGGTATAAATATTGTTTTTTTTCGTAAATACATACATATTATACATAGAAAACGCCCAAACTCCAAAACAAATATTTACAGATCATACAAACATTTCTTGTGGACCAACGAATCGAACCCGAGACCTCTTGCACAGCAGTCGCATTCGCTACCACTGCGCCACAGAGGCATGCAAATGCACAGAATGCAGCGTAGTGACCGGCACAATTGCGGCCTTTTGAGTTGTTTTTGCATCATTGGGCCTCCGGTCTCGCACTCCCTAATGAAATACGATGGCAAGAATGCAATCGAGAAATCCTTCAAAGTTCGAAGTACCATTGGGACAATTTGCATACAATGCATTTTAAAAATAGAAGCGTGAAACGTTCGCCTTATATAATATTTCATTTTAATATAATATAAAAGACACGAATTTCAACTTTAAGTCTTCTGGAAGAACTCTTCTACGAAGAAAAACATTTTCACGGGCTTTTTATACTTATAAAATGAGGATCATGAGGAGTCATGAACTGTGTTCAACAGACATGGTATTTGGACTGGGATTTGATAAAATCAATGCATTGATTTTTTTTAATAAGAATAACACTTCCAAAAGGAAATCATAGTGAACTTATCTTAAAGTCTACTTCATCTTATTATTGATTCTATAATATTACCTAACCTTTGGATTTATAGTAGGACATTTCAACTATTTTCAAAGTAAAATCCATTTTAATTTAAGATAATAACAAAAAAAACCCGACTTCAAGAACTAGACCAAATTTAAATGTGATGTGAGCTTTCCAATTGAAAAAAGAATCATCAATATCGATTCATCCAGTCCAAAGTTATGAGATAACAAACATAAAAAAATGCAATAGGACGCCATAGTGTGGGTCACCATGCTGCTCTGTCCACATTTGCATTGAGTATGGTGATCACCACTCTTGGATTCTGCTTATGCTTTCCATCAGGCGCATCGAGCCATTTTGGTAGCTTATACATAAAAAAATACAGTCAAAATGATAACGTCCTCCTTTTTGAAGTCGGTTAAACATAACACATTTATTATGGGGATTTGACTAGACGGCAACGGACAATATGAATGACAGAAACCTCACTTTCCGATCCATTTTCCTTTATAATAATCCAATATTAAAATCGTTATTTCATGTAGTAATTTAACAAAATATTCCAAACAAAGTAATACAATAACGACCAAATATAAGTGTGATAAAAATTATAAACGAAATGTTTTATTCAATTGCACAAACATTTTTTTAAGTGGGTATTAGCAACTATTTATTAATCTTTGGTATTAGGCACATTCTCTTCATATTCTAAACAATACCTATAATATTAATTTACCTAACAACATGAATATGTAAAATAATGTTTTTACAAACTGTATTACAAAGTTTATTTTACGCTGGCAACTAAGAAATGTAATATACTCGAAGCACTCATCATGAGCATGACAGCTGATCTTTGTAAGCTGTATGTGTCAATATTGACAGATTAAATGTTATTTGCAAACTCAGGGTATGGTCCCACCATAAGTTCAATGGCGATTAGTCATTAGGCATATTTTTAACCAATGTTAAATATTTTTAAAAACTTTAAAATAAGTAAATAAACAAGCAAAAGTATATTATTATTTTTAAATATTTTCCTTACCAAGTCAGAAGCAGAGTCTAAAAGGAAAATTATGAAAGGTGGCAAAGAAACTGGTATAGCTGAAATTGACATATAAGCGCTGGTAATATTTTCCATTACTCTAGAATTGCAGTTGATCCCAATTTAAAACTCCAGTTAAATACTGGAGTTTAATAATAGGTTTCAAAATTATAGCGTTTGTCTATTGATCCATTGTCTCTTCACTGCTCAACTGGTAAACTGGATAATAGTTCGTCAGTCAGGAACATTGTCCCTTGTCCAATTGTATCAATTCTTTATTTTATAAATATGCCTGCGTTGTACAAACTTTTCGTATAGAGTACTTATTACCTATTATCTCCTATCTGTATCTTCGATAATGCATGTTCACTATGAATATAAATAATGGTTACCACGAAATCATCAAATGACTTATAGTATTTACTATGCCGTCATATCTCAATGCGTACAATGCTGCTTATAACTCTGAGCTTTATAACTTTAGTTTAAAAACAAGGAAAAGTCTAA
Source organism: Hyphantria cunea (assembly GCA_003709505.1). NCBI lineage: Eukaryota > Metazoa > Arthropoda > Insecta > Lepidoptera > Erebidae > Hyphantria > Hyphantria cunea. Next base: position 145,881 of record PKRV01000917.1, read on the forward strand.
CAAATTACACCCTATATCATTTCATTCTAAAAATTGGTTCAGTTTTTTATACGCTATGGGATGGGCAATATACATCGCCTGCCAAAACCATTACCCTTTCTTCTTGATTCGCCGTAGTCGGGCAAAAATGAATCTAATCAGCAAGAAGAGTTTATTTCCGCGATTTTCTCATAACTCGCTACCCTCTAATCGCTTGCAATGCGACTTGTACTCATTTTTTTATACCTGCCAATGTACATATGCCGTAGGTAAACACATAAATTTCCTGTGTGCCTTATGGATTAAAGACGGACTATTTAAATGTGGGTTGGCCTATCAGATAACATACCTAGTCACAAAAAAACACACTTATTTACTTTTGTGAATTTTGAGTCCGCAAACATACTAATGTTACATTTTTATTATTGGCTAGTTATTTTAAATGTATTTACGGCCTAGGTTGTATAATTATTGTTGTATATACATGGTATAACTCTATTCTTAATTATAGCAGTACCTTGTTTTAAATGTTTGTTTATTATTCCAAGTATTAATCAATCTACTGATACTTAATATTCATGCAAGAATTAACCCGATCATTAGAACGTACGTGCCTTGGAGTTTCCTACCGTTCCGACCTGTGAGCACGGTCAGCACAGCCTACTCGAAACGTCAAAGCCGGCCACAGCGATTCTATCCAGCCTGAGCATGTATTCCACATGAGTAAAATCCTATATACACACTATACACACTTCAATTGCATATAATGCAGAATGGTGACCCACACTGTAGTGGTCAACTGATAAGATTTTTCACGCCTCCCTTCAAGGAGCCGGAACCATAGTAGGATAGTATCACTGGTAATTTACATTGAAGTACTTATTTTTTTAATAGTCATGTTATTTCCCATTTAAATGTTGCCAGTGCCAGATATACTTACCAAAAATATACTTTTCACATAGAAAAACACCATTTCTGAGGAATCTCTAAGAATCATCAGCGCCCAAACTTTTTCGTTATTAGGAGCTGGACCGAGGGAATCAAATAGAGCTTCTTTGTGGAATTACTTCCCGGTTCCTACATAATTTAACTAGAGTATTAATACGTACTATAAATATTCGTTGCACGAGTACTGTCACGTGTGCGTAGGCAGATCAAGAATGAAGTGTCAAACGTTTTAAATTTCGTAACCTCACAGTTGTTATCATAACAAAGCTCGTTCTCACAAAAGTATTTCTGGTATAAAGAAAAATAATACATAGTATTGTATCGCTTGGAAGTTTTCCACTAGAAGTACTTAACTAAAACACTCACAATAACAATACGATTAATTTATATTCATAACAAGTCGATGTTTTACATGTGTAAAAACAACTTTTCTACCCTTTGTCAGCTATGCTATAAGATATTATTACACATATATTATTACACAGCCTTAGTCTCTTGTTAGAAAGGTTTAGGCCTACCATACCACGCTGACCAGGCATAGGGTTTGTTGCCAGTCTGCCTTCTCTTAGTCACCACTGCTCTTGCCACTTAAAATGCCAAAATAAAATGTCCTTGCCAAATTGCCCCTTGGAATGAGAGTACTAAATAACATTGAGTATATTCAATTCGTGACCATAGACCATTCCTCTTTATTTTTGCAACCTGTGAGAGCGTTCCATATTCAAATTCAAAATCATTCATTCAATTAAGACATTCAGTGACATTTATGAACGTTAAATTAAAGCTACAGATAAAAATCATAGATCGACACAAAGAGACGCTAGATGTACTGTATTGTCAAGGTGAATTTGGTGAAAACACCAAAATTCACTGCCTGCATTTGTCGATCCATAACTTCCAGTTGCATAGGGCCTTATGAGAAGAATACTGGCAGAGAAACTCATGGCCCCTTTTTTTAAAAGTCAAATCTTTAGAATAATATTAGTATTACGTGAATGGTTAACTGTATGCAAGCTGTTACCACCTGAATTTCGTTTTATTAAAATGCTTCAATACGTACTAATAAAAAAAACAAACATACAAAGGAACAGAAGTATGCTGTGAGCAGGGAAAATGTGCTTATGTGTTTGTTATTGAGTTAGGCGTAAGACGTTAGATAATTCAGCATTAGATTACAGACTATGGTTCTCTATCCATATATTTATCTGTTTCTATAATCATGTGTCAGTAAAATTTGAAGATAATTAGATGAATAGTATTTTTTTCTCTTGGTTTTTTCGCAGTGTGGGGTCCTTGGTTAGGTGCAAAGAACTTTTGTCTATTAAACCTTAAAAGTGGTAAGAAACATTATGATGAAAAAATAGATTTTTTTTTTAATTTTGATACAGTGCCACTCTCACGACTAAAACGAATATATTGTCACCACATAAAAAACTGCAAGCCGATTAGACTCTAGGGAGTGCCAAAGAAATATACATACATACACTCGAAAAACACAACCCTTCTTCTTTCGCAGTCAGGAAAAAGTACTGATGATGAATGTTTTGTTTTCATAGAGTTGTCATACATATAATATCTAATACGTTTTCTACATGATAATGAAAATAATACATAATTAAATTACAATATTCATTATGCGTTATGAATATTAATTAAACTAATGCATAAATGTAATGACTGTTATAGTTACATTCATACCTATACATTTAATTATTTCATGTTATAAATCCTGTGTTTTATACTAAATTGAACTATATGTATTACAATTAATTTATATAAATAAATAATGGTTTTTAGACAAGAAATCTACATAAATATAAGTGTGTTATCAGCTGAAGCGCTTTTTGAATATTGTACACTATTTATTTGTTTTTTGATGCATAGCCCTTCTTTTGTAAAATAAAAGTTAATTTACTCTTTTGTTGAGTAGGTTAAAAAGAACAGACTGTCGAAGCGACTTCATGTGATGATTAATTGTACTATTTATTTCAATTAAAATTAGTGTAGGGATTTATTAACGTACATTTTTTTTATTACTATTTTTACACAATCCGTATCATAGATAAATCATAATCCCACTTCAAGTATTCACAATGAAAGTTTTTTTTTATAGAAGGCAAACGAGCAGACGTATCGCCTGATGGTAAGCGATTACCGCCGCCTATGGACACCCGTAACACCAGAGGCGTCCTAAGTGCGTTTCCGGCCTTGGGGGATGGGGAGGGGTTGGGGTATGGGCTTCCAGTATCTTCCGTCACTTTGTTTTACACCGATTTTCTGTGAAGCCGTGGTATCATACCGGTCGAGCGGGCCCGTTCATGCCGAAGCGTGGCTCTCATGATCAGTATTATTACATCTATGTTTTCACAAGCATATATGTAATAATATTGGACGGCAAAGCAGTTTCAATAAGTATAATTGTTAGTAACTCAATTCCGTTCACGATTTTTTATTTAATCGTTTTTTATTTACGGATGCGGGGAAGGGTTGGATTATGGGCCTCCGATGTCCTCACTCACTCGGTGAAACACATCGCAGGCGCTGTTTCACACAGGTTTTCTGTGAGGCCGTGGTATCACTCCGGTCGAGCTGGCCCATGCATGCCGAAGCGTGGCTCTCCCACGGTGCACTCGCTCCCCCATTAAGCAAAATGCATTCAATCATAAAATGGCGCTTCATTTCTGACAGCGCGTTCCAAAACACGTGAGCTAGCTATGTCGATAATGCAACTCTATTGAACTAAACAATGAAATCACATAACACAACCTCCTTCGTGCGGCGTAGTTGTGTATTACATCAACATGATGGCATTCCTTTAAGTAATGGTGAAAAAAAAACATTAAACGTCAGCACTGTTATGTTTGTTTACTTTCTTTGTGAACAGTTTCTTGTTTCGTTTTTAATTTTTTTATGACTTTGTTGTTACAACGCAATTATAGTTGAAAGTTGGATAAACGGAGCATATTTTTATTATTAACTTTGATAAAACTATAGTAAGCAAAACAAAATGTAGACGTTTTTCAGCTTTGAACTGATTATCATGTAATTTACATACACGTCCTCATGGTTGCACAAGGTTCATCAAGGTTATTCCAAAATTGAAATCTAGACCATAAAAAAAAACTTATGTCCGAAATTTGTAGTTATCTGTCAAATATATCCAAAATAGCTTATTACGTACTTCTTTGCCACAAAGTGATGATACTGACCCAGAGATGTGCCTATTTTTTATTCAAATTCATCTCCCATCGCCTTATCACATAACACATTGGTAATACAACGCATTTGACTATAATACCAAACAAATACAACGATAAATAGGCAAATACAAATGTTTGTTAACTACACACATCTACATAATATATTTATTGACTATTCTAATAACCTTGCTCTTGATTTGTCACGATAAATTCCACAGACCACTATTGTCACACTCATAATGGAACTATTATTTAAATCGAGTATCATCTCGTATTTAAAACAAAACAAGTCTTTAAGAGCTATAAGTCTTTAGTGTTTACTTCAAAACATTAATTAACAGTTCAACCCCAAATGAAATTGTTAAGGTTTTAATTCAGTTTAAAAACAACTACCCTTGCACCGGAGATCAATCTTAAAGGACAGCTTTCGTGAAGTCGTTTTTTTTATATCTATATAAGCTGCCAAAATGACTTTGCCCTGCCTGATGGAAAGCATGAGCAGAATCCAAGAGTGGTGGTCACCATCCTCAATGCGAAAAAGAACAATTCAGCATGGTGACCTACACTACGGCGGCCTGGTGAGATGCTTTTTCACGCCCCGCTTAAAGGACCCGGGATCATAGTGGGAAGGAAACACGTGCGCTGGTAGTGAGTTCCAGGTTTTGACCGCTCGGCACAGGAAGGAAGCACCGAACACTGTTTTGAGTCCTGAGGCCCAATGATGCAGAAGCATCACTAGGCTGCCATGGTATGGCATTGTTGCATTGTCTGCATTCGCAATGAGTATGGTGATGACTACTTTTGGTTTATGAGGCATGCAGGTAGAGTCACTTTGGCAGGCCGTACATTAAGAAACGTGACGGGGACCAGTCTCAACGGAAACAAGCCCACTACTACGTAACGGTCGCCAAGTCTACTACGCTGACCGTTGCGGGTTCATACTTTACATGGCAGAATACTTTGATCCACAATGTCAAATGTCAGTTTCATGTATGTTTGTAAAATCGGTTATATTCCTTATCCTGGAGATGCTGAGTGTATTGTGCTGTGACAACCATACTGTTGATCAACAATTACATGTTTAAAATCGTTATTTAATTTATTCTTGCTGTAACAATAATTTTGTATTTGTGTAAAAAATATACTTTGAACACGTGTTTAACCATGCTGCTATGCCATACATTAAATAAACATTATATAAAATAGTACACAGAAGGCTGGTTTTCCTTGTTTTAATTGCCTTTGTTTTTATTTTACAGCCTGTTAGTTTTATCTATTGTTATTCAGTATAGTGTATTTATAATAAACAAGTGGTTGTCCAGTGGTCGAAATTCGACCAATTTTTTTAAATTTTTAGCTATCCCCATTCCTCCTCCGTAAATTTAACTGCACCTAGTTTCAAACTCCTTCGTTCGCATAATTTTCGTAAAAAGGGGTACAAAGTTTTTGTTTCACGTATAAATATATGGATATACTTGTATTGTTGTATTGGTTTTAATTTTGTTCTAAAATAAGGTTTTTTTCTTACACAAATGTCTCAGAATACTTAGTGAATAATTTGAAATTACAATAAACACACACATCAATTTCTCGAGGGTCTCGGGGTGACTTCTCCAGGTCTACGGCCTGACATAGTGATTTTCCGCGCCGCTGCCGGCTGGTCACTGGGTTGGGTCAAGTTCAGACTATTGGAAGATCCGGGATGTTAATCCGGTAGGGAGAGCGTAGCAAGTCGATTGCGGATGACCCCGCGGGTTGACCAACTTGCTAGTTACGCCCGGGTCTTGCAATATGTCATTTCCTGCTCTTGGCGAGATCAAGCTCATAAAGCGTCCGTCAGCTAGCATCAGGTTAGGAGTTGGGGATAGTTCGGTAAGGGTTGTCATGGTTGTCATGAAGGCGAGGGCTATAGGGCATGCCAGTACGGCGGTCGCCAATGAACAAGTTTGAACTCAGGCATCTTAAGAAACCATCCAGGCTCTCCACGCACGGATCCCTGGAGATCTTCCTGTTAGTTATTTGTTTAGATTTGGTTGTATACAAGTATACCTCGAAGCGGCAATATTAAATTACAAGTTCTTCAAGTCGTTTCAATTTCAGCAATATTTAAATGTTACTAGCTGTAACCCGCGGTTGTTGTTTTCCATTTATAGCAAAAACAGGTAAATCCCTGGAGCCAAGCAAGAAAAGTAGCCTTAGTTAGTAACTCTTTATATTATCAAAATTTAAGAAACCATCCACTTCATTACAACTGTACAAAAGATAAGTACGAAGCCAGTTAGATTACTGCAGTACAGTGTAGAATCTCTCATAGCTAGTGCACATCGATAGAATTGATAGAATCTACAAGAGACTTCATCATCACCTAGCTTTTCGTTTCAGGTCGAGGAATTCTAGGTCCTTTGAAAATAGACTCAATTATTCCAATTATTTAACATATTGACTTAAAGCCACGCCGAACGTCTCCTGTCATTTCTACATAAAGTGCTTAATAATGGCTATAGGTTGTCCGGATCTTCTCAGTGAGATAGAAACAACGTTCCTCCAGTGACTCCCTCCCTCACACATTACTCAAACGATCGCGACGCCGAATAGCTTTAGAAAAACACTCGCCACTTGTTAGGATTCCTCATCAGTACAAAACCGTATCATGTCCTTCTGAAGGCAGGCAAACAGACATTTTAATTTTATAGCAAGCAAGCTTGGAATAATCGTGTCGTAGGATAAATGTCCCAAGTATTACTAAAAGAACAATCGTTTCTGTTCTCAGACTTTGTGACAGTTTATTAACTGACTGACTGACCTTAATTACCAAACAAACATCTTCTTTCGTATATTTTGCAGTTTTGTACTCAAACACTACGGAGGAATTCTTAATAAAGGATTACTGTTTTGTTTTCATTTTACGATTTTGACAGTCGCAGTATTATTTTTGTATATACCTATATTTCTTTTTCCTATAAAGTTTTAATATTATATTAAGGTAGACCTAAGCTATCCACGTCTTCCTTTCAAATTCCATCGCATATGGGCGCTAAGGGAGCCACTTGTACCTCCTAGGTTCAAGTTACCTTTGTAATTAATCTGATGTACAATAAAGCAATTATTATCTTTACTTTAGAAGTTACTATTTAACTTTTCTCAATCAGCCAAAAATTAGCGATACGTAAAAACCACCCTCTAATTCTTAGAAAAAGATGTCAATTTTATTAAATCGGTTTCCAGTAGTAGCTAGGATTTGCCCTTTTCAGCAGAGTTTAAATTAAACTTTTTGGACTTGTTTAAGCATGGCTTTAACTTTAGCCTTTATGTATGTAAACAGAATTTAATAGTACATTACAGCGCATAGACCTTTTATCAGCTTAAAAAGTTGGTTTTAACCTACTAAACTAGGCTACCCAGACGGGTTGGTTTAAAAACTTCAAGACTGCCTCTTCAGCGCAATGGTAGCGTATGTGACTACTGTGCTTGAGGTCTCGGCTTCGATTCCCAGTTGGACCAAATGTTTGTATGATCTACAAGTATTTGTTTCGGAGTTAGGGTATTTTCCCTTATAAAAAAAAATGTTTATGTATTTATATCAGTTATTTAGTACCCATAATACAAGCTCTGCTTAGTTTGGGACTAGACGGAGTTGTGTGAAAAAGAAAAAAAAGTTTTTTTTGATATTGTTGTTTATTAAACCCATGGAATAAATAGGGTTTTTAACACACAAAGTGTTATTTTTCTTAACCTGTCGCCACACGGATAAGCTTATATTGTATGTTATTTATACCTACGCTCTTAAAACTGTGAGTAATATTTAAGAATGACCCTCTAACTGTTATCTCCCATTGAATTTATGTTTGTGTTAAAAATTATATTTACATATACGCGTAGACAGAATGCGCCTGATGTATCATATATGCGATATATCATATATCATATATATCATCTATATATATATGATGTATCATATATCATATATCATATATGCGATCTCTAAGGGATCGCATTAGATGTATCGGTTGTAATTATCTCTGTGGCTTGTATTTATGTTTGTTTATCAGAATAGTGTCGCTATTTTATGTTGAAGTTGTATGTTTAATCCATATTACGATATTATTACATCCTCCAATTAAATTTGGATACAGATTGCTAAGGGGCAAAAAACCCAATGATACAGAAGCTTCACTAGGCCGCCATGGTGTGGGTCACCATGCTGCATTATTGTATTGTCTGCATTCGCAAAGAGTATGGTGACCACCACTCTTGTATTATGCTTATGCTTTTCATCAGGCAGAGTAGAGTAATTTTGGCATATAAAAAAATAAAAAATCCCGAGGTACGTTGAGGCTACAGGGATTTCCTTTCGAGGGTACAACTGGTTCCCCGGCTCCTAGTACCCGAGACGGTGGTATCAAAACCAGTAAGCAATGGCGATGGGAGAAAAAGACATGATAAACAAGCAAAAAAGAGCGATATAGTTAAAATTGTGGCTCAACTCCGTAAATAAAGTATAAAAAAGCAATCGAAAAAAAAACTCTGTTCTCAAATATTTAACGCGAAAGTTTCAGGCGAACGGTAGAATTCCTAAATAAAAATAAATCTAATTTCTATCTGCTCATAAAACTAAATAACAAAGTGGAAAATAGTAATTAATCATATTTTAGAAGTCTAATAAAACAGTTATAATGCAACGAACCCATTTGCGAAGTTCAAGTTATGTTTTAAATGGTATGTAGACATTTCGTTTCAGATCGTAACTCTTGCTATAACGATGAACATAAGTTTTTAAATCCTAGTCTCGTTGACAGATAATGAAATCACTGTTAACAAAATTATCAAGTTCAATCTAGTTATATATGTATTTATTCAGATATCATATATATATATATATATATATACCTCATATATATTTATTTGGATTACATTGCATAATTTATTACCTTTCTGTGTTTTTGTGGTTACATCAAGCTTACCTAGCTATTTTCCAAAGTCAAATTAACACACGATTTTTTTTAGAAAGTTTTTTGATAGGTGTTTAGTCACGTGTCTTAGTGTTTATTTTTTATTTTTTTCGATTTATATATCTTTATTATGTTATCACATGCTTAAACATTTTAACTTTGGTGTTAAGTTTAAAAAAAAAATATTGCACCTGTTTGGCGGGAAATGCGTTTTTCTTTCTTTTTTTCTGGCTATGCTAGCTTTTTTAAAATTAAGAATTAGAAAAAGCTAATTTTGAAAATTACCAGTTTAAAATTTGATTTTGCACTGTTAAGTCTGATTCTCAAGGAAGTTCTAACATGTTTGGACACGGTTCAAACTGCGTGGAACAGCTAACGTTATATACTCGTCTATACATTAATTTGCATTGAAGCGAGGTTGTTATCGATGGTATCTTTAATAACTATGCCTTTGTTGGGGACCAGACAGTCTGACATTGGCACTGAGGCCAAAGACCTTGTGTTATGACCGATCCTTTCTGATAAATCTACATTGAAATGTTGTGTATCAAGAACATAACAATAGTTTAGTTTATGAAAAAAGTTAACGTTATGAGAAGCTAAAATTAAAAATTAAACCAATCCCTTAAAATTAAAAAAAATCGAGTAGTCAAAATGGCTTACATCATTTTGGAAAAGAGCTGATACTCTTACACTGCTGGACCGATATTAACCAAACATAGCTAGGAACCACCGCAAAGGAACTCCATCGTCTTTCAAATGAAAAAAACCGCTTCGAAATCAGTCCATCCGTTTGAGAGCTACGACGCCATAGTACACACTTGTAACACTCCTTTTATTCCTCTTGAGAGTTTGTTGTGCAGTGAGCTGTGCGCTTGCAATGAAAACTCTCAAAGTTTTACAAAAATGATATATCATAAAATTGTTTCCCTTTAAAAGTTCTAAATAAAAGTAGGCGATAACGTGTGTATTATTTGGTTGGCCCACTATAACCTTTTTTTGGTAAACAACTTTGTTTATGCTGTATAACATCACGCTATGGGCAACAGGAGACGCAGACGAGGATGTGTCGGTCATTTAGTAGCCGATAAAAGAACTGTATCTTACGGGAACTTTTGTGTTCAAACACACACAGATATTAATTCAATTACTATATAGGTACGTATGAAAATATTACAGTGGTTTTTAATTTACATACTATAAAATGTTATGGACTCGTGAAGTTATGATTATCGCGTTGGTAAATGTTGCAGATATCCGGATAATCGTTTTTTATGCAACGAGGGCAAACGAGCAGACTTATCGCCTGATCGCAACATCAGAGGCGTCACAAGTGCGTTGCCGGCCTTTGGGGTGGGGAAGGAGAAGAGGGGTAAAACGAATTTCGTATCCATAGACGCCGAAAATGATAAATCCCCTCATAGTAGGACCACGGCACACTATACATAATTACGAATACGAAAAATTTATATATTTCCATTAAAACATGCGTGGCTACGTGAAATAAAACTTTGTTGAATCATTAATTGTCACGCAACACGCCAGAGATATCTAACATCATTACTGTTAAATATAACACCCTAGTTAATGAATAAAGTATTTTTTTTGCACCTGAATATTTTATCTATATAATCATAATCTTTATTAATATAAATAACCTTTTCCAATTTCATTAGAGCTAAAAACTACAAGATTTTAAGGTCACATAATTAGACTAACTCTAGCTCAAAAACTAGATTTTCTTGTGACTTGTGAGTTGGTGTTCTGCTGTCATAGAGGCAGATTGAAGGTAAAAAATTAAAATACGGTGTAAGGGCGTGCCTGCGTGAGCGCGCGCGCGCTAAAACACTCAAGCACGCACGCACGCATGCACACACACTCACACACAAACGCTAGTCCTTTTAGTCTATTTATGTAATTTTAATATTTTGAATTACTTGATGAAAGTTGATAATTTTAATTTAAACATTATAAAATTTCTAATTTTGCACATTGGTTTTACAAACAACATTTTATATTATAAGTTTTCACTTCTATCGGCAGTCCTTATAACGGTTTTTTTTCTATAAATAGTTCTTAACAATGGATTTTCTTATGTTCTCTAGTGGTGTACTGCGACTACAATGGTTCAGGCAGAGCTCTTCAATGGATAGAAGACTACTTGGCGAATAATGTATTGCCTACACACGCCACCAGATGTACTGGACTTTCTTACACGTCTGGCCAAAGTCAAATATACAGGTAATTCAGTTTTCATCAAAAATTAACTTGATTACAACAATATATAAACAAATAATTCGGACATCTAACACACAACGCCATCTAATCTCAAATTGAGCAGAGCTTACTATCGGTACTAGACAACTGATTAAAATACATATAGAAATAAATATATAAAATATGAATATATATAATAGCAATATTTTATACATACAGAAACATGTATACTTTTTTTGGAAATACATGTATATTATAAATAGAAAACACCCAAAAACCGTAACAAATATTTGGTCGAATGCGCCAACGATCGTTAAATCTAAAAACTGACATTATATGACATCTTTATTTGGCAACATAGGTCCCAAGTCCAACGTACCTAAAAGTAATGTACCTTTAGCGATGTCAAAGTCGAAAGCATAAATTTTTCGTTCATTCATGATCAAATCGTTTATTCCACAATGTTATAATCAGATGGCATGCTTAATAGCTACGATAAATCGTAATCCCTGTAGGGTGCATCAAATTAAAAATCACGTTATTAATAATTATTATGAAAATTTTGGATAGTAATGACGATCATATGTATAATAGTAGATAAATAAAAATAACGGCGGGTTAAAATAAGTTAAGAAACTAGTATATTTTTCTCCCAACAGATCGGAATCGAAGTCCGTTATTAAATCATCAGTGGGAGCGTGTCCTGAAGATGTGGCGGTGGTCGGTGCAACCCTGGTTCGCTTCCTGCGAGCCTTACGTCCTCGGAACACCATCTTGTTTGTATCCTCCAGGGAGACGGAGACTCAAATCTCACCCTGGAGGGAATATGATACTGAGGTAAGCATCTCCAACAAAAACAAAACAAACTAGCTGACCCGGCGAACATATCGTACTTTAACTTAACGATACATTTTTCTTTCGTAGATATTTTCTAGATTTCTGAATAGCTTTTTGCAATAATAGAACTCGCCCGAGTTTCCCATAGGCAGTGTACAGCTGCGGACAGAAGAAAATATTTTTCCGGTTATCTTTATTTTTTCTACACAAACCTCCTGACAATAACAGACACATAAAAAAAGGATTATCCAATTTACCGCAGTCGATCGGAAGTTAGGCGCGTACGTACATGTAGACGATTCATTTTTATTTAAAATGATTAGCCGATGTCTACTGCTTCCTTCTTAAACTTTGTATCGTGAAGATAAATATAATTGGAATATATTTCCAACCAAGTCCTCCAATTTAGTTGGATATTTAAGATGAAATACTAACTGCCACGTTGGTCTAGCGGCTAACGTATGTGATGGCCGATCAAGAGTCTTGATTCAAAAGTTTTGATTCCTGGGTCGGGCCAAAAGTGTTATTGGTTTTCCTTAAAAGTAATTCTTAATAGCAGTCCGGAGTGTTGAAGTTTGGCGTGGCGTTGTCATGAACATCTATGGCAATCGCTCCGTATAAAAACTGATATTCAGGTAAAACCGGTTGAACTAGTAGCCGACCACAAATAATATTGGGAATAATAAAGGAGGATGGTGACTTTTAATGAAGTACGTTACTCGTTTCAAGACAACTTAGTTTGCCTGAGGTTTTTTCACAGGGAACACCCAGCAATTCGTGGATCACATAGAATGTATTTCCATGTGAGAAAATATTTACTATGCCATCTGTGCAATTTACGTTTATGTCTGAGAACACACTTGATTAGTTTTCTTTGAAGGTTCAATCAAATTTATTATATTTAAAATGATCCTGACTATTTAATAGGAATAGGTATTAGAAGAGTTGACGTCATATGTATGCATTTGGGCAATAGAACGCAAAACAAGTTACATAATTATAACCAAATTGTCGTGAGACAGTTGGCCGCAATTCAATATGGCCGCCGATCATCGTGACGCTATACTCATGAACGGAATTATTTATGAACTAAAAGTCTTATTCTATAAAATATTGACTCAACTGCACAGATGATGTAATAGTTTTTGTTTTGAATGAAATGCATTTCCCGAAAATTGATTCTCGTCTATATGTAATGATCATACATAAGAAAGATGTCATACGATCTTGTATATTATCTTCTCTTGTTCTTATGTAATGTCAAAAAGGCTTTGGTTCTCTGATTTCTGCATTCAATCTTCTCCAAACGCCTTTCTCAGGCCGTCAGGTCATCTGGTCAGGGGCCATCTTAACTTTCGTTTAAATATTAACTACAAATCTATATTGCCTTCTGCAAACTGTGTTTTTTTATGGAATAGGGGGCAAACGAGCAGACGTATCGCCTGATGGTAAGCGATCACCGCCGCCCATGACACGACACGGACACCCGTAACACCAGAGGCGTCACAAGTGCGTTGCCAACATTGGGGGATGGGGAGGGGGATGAGGGGAAGGATTGGATTATGGGCCTTCGGTATCTTCACTCACTCACACCGCCCATAGACACCCGCAACACCAAATGCGTCAGAAGTGCGTTACCGGCCTTGGAGATGGGCATGGGGGATGAGGGGAAGAGTTGGATTATCGGCCTCTGGTGTCCTCATTCTCTTGGTAAAACACAGCGCAGGCGCTGTTTCACTCCGGTTTTCTGTGAGGCCGTGGTCGGTCGGCCGGTCGAGCCGGCCCATGCATGCCGAAGCATGGTACTTCCACGGGTTTGGTTGGTTTTTTAAGGTTATAGCTATAGTCTAACTAATGACGATGTTTTCGAATCACGCCTAAGAATCAAAGGCGAGAAATTTGCACTTTTGTAACCTCATTTGCTAAAAAATTAGAGAAATATCTTTTTATTACTTTCGATTTTCTAAAAGCACGGCTTAAGGGCCGTCTCAACCAGAGTTAGAGCTCGTGGTATAGACAGCTTTTATTTATCGTGGCACGGAACATTAACATATCATAATATTTTCCACGTGTTTTATTCCAATAACAGTAGATACCATTACTATTATTTTAATATATCCTTGATTTTGATTTACAAGTTTTATATTGCATTTGTGCATTCGATAGAAATATATGGGACATACTGGGCGCCCGACAGACGGGCGCTTTGGGTATAAATCTCTTGAATTTAGTATTGAAACATACGATTCAATAGTATTATGTAGAGGATTTGAACTGTAACTGAAGATTTATGTCCTGTTGATAGCGTTGCTTCTGTATTTATATTCGCCTGATTGTTTATGTTATATTGTTGCACACTGTAGAATTAACAAGTATTTGTTTCATTATTTTTATGAACTTTAATTTGTTGATGTTATATTATTGTACATTGTAAAATTAACCTCACATGTATTTGTTCTACTAATTTTATGAACTTTAATCGCACCGGTTTCGCCCTATATTAGTATCAAAAATTTGATATTTCAATAAGTACTCAAGAATCTTGCTAATTATTGATATTTTGACTCTTAATATTTCTATTAGTTCTCATTTATATCTATGTATAAATTTCTTATTTAAAAACTTGTTTTTAAAAAGTAAACTATTTTAATAAAACAATTGTAGTAAAGAACTACCCGAATATTTCGTATAGTGTATTTTGTTTATATCTAAATATTGTTACATGTTCAATAAAATTTAAATGTCTGTTTGTTTTCGATATAACAGCTTTACAATAAATGCACATAGAAGTAATAGGGCATTTAAAATAATAAAAAAAAATGTCGGTCTGTTTTACCGGATAATCTCTGCAACGGCTGCACCTTAACAAACTGGATTTTAACAAGACTTTCATTGGTAGATAGCTGATGATATAACTCAGGGCTACTCTTTTTTAAGAATGGTATATGTGTGGGACGCAGCTAATGAATTATAAAATGCATTAAAGAAATAGATAAATCTTCTAAATTACTCAATAATAAAGTCACAGTAATATTTAATGAACCATTTAATCTGTAGCTTACGTTGAGCACACTTTGAGTGCGCTCGTGTGTTTATGCACTGCGCATACGCAGCCTGTGTTTATGAACGGCAAGTTCCAACAGTTATCGACAAACACTAACATACTTTACACTATTTAGTCACGTGGTGCAATACAGCGTTTATAGTAAACGGTCTTCCGTAACCTTGCATAATTTCCGAGCTGAGTTTAAAGCAACATCTGTCAAGATTTACACTATCAAGATTATTACTAAGCAGATAACGATATGCCACCATATATTTGATTTGTCTTTTTGATGCTGCGCTATTGGGGTAGTGGTTTAGGTGGTTACTTGCGTCCACTGCATTGTACTGAGTGTTGTGGATTTGATCTCCACATGGACAACTCTGTTTGATCCATAAATTCTTGTTCTGAGTGTGGATGTCCTTTTGGTTTAATTTTATGAATGTTTGTACCGTCTCCCATGACATAGTACATCTTCAAGTGCGACTGTTGTCCTTTTAAAAACTATAACCAATATTCGTAACCATCATTCAGAGCCAAACATTCGTTAATTTGTTTCTCAATTTTGGGAAATCTATTTTCAACGGAAAGGCATTTGTACAAACGCAGTCTTTAAGTCCAGTTTTAGTCCAATATGTAATAAACATTCGCGAACGATTTTTCTTTTACTAGGTAATATTTATCGCGTAATTACAATTACATTATTGAAACAACTATGAGTAGTACATATTAAATACCCGTCAAAGTTTTACGACTTGGCTTCATCGTCGCGTTTTGCTTACAAATATAGTATAAATATATGTTTATTTTTGCTTTCCGTATTAATAAATGTTTTGGAACAATGTGTCCTGAATATTAAACCCACGCAGTTACAGTTAGTAAGCTCATAAATACTATCGGATATACGTAAATGAAAACATATGAAGATATTTTACTTTACAATTAGCGACATGATCCGGCTTCGTGCGAAAGTCTTCCACTACTATAAAATGCAGTATTACACATATAAACCTTCCTCTTGAATCATTGAAACAGACAGTGGAATCGACTTCATTTTATACTTTGTAAAGAAGATGATACCTTTTTTTTACGCGTGGAAACCCCCTCAGGCCTTCACCCCACCGGGGATTGCGGCGGGGCGGTGTGTCGGAATCGAGCCGACTAAAAAACCACACGGTGTGCCACGCTGCGCCTGAGACAGGAGAGATCCGGGAACCGCTTTCTTACGCCATCCAGACCCCTCCCAGCGCTTGCCCGCACTGAAAAAGAAGAAGAAGATGATACCTAAAAACAAAATTAAAACATAAATCTTTTGTTCAAATTAAACTGAATGTCAGCACTTATTGAACGTTATAATTGAGGTAGATACATAAACTCAATAATCGTCTAACCCTTTACCACTCTCCAGTGTATAAGCTGGGTAAAAAAAAGCGGTGGAATAGGCTTCCCAGCAACACATTAAGAGTGAGTGAGTTTATCTCCATATTCTGATTGTCTTGTGACGTGACCTGTTCCAGTAGCAATTTCGATTTCCATTTTGAGAGTTGTCACTGGCCCTGTCCTTCTTCTTTACCCCAATAAAATTAGGTTCTTTCTTCTGATGATAACTTTTTTATCTCTCTCGCAATTTAAGAGTATGTATCCTTGCTTACTAGCTGTATGTATGTCAATCAGGTCCGTCTTCATTTTCTCTTAACAACCCATCGTCTCATTAACAACCCATAATGTCCTACTGCTGTGGTCGGATCTCCTCTCAGGAGAGGGCTAAGACCATACGTCCCCACGCTGGCCAAGTGCGGGTTAGCCTCTTTCCCTGCAGTATTAATTTGAAGAAATTATCGTGTCTTTATAAAAAGTCTTTATAAAAAGTGGCCAATCACTTTTTTTTATAGAAGAAACATTTGAATAAATTTGGATATAAACGTGAGTATCGTCACCGTGATCCAGAATGAGTCATTTGAAAGGTTGACAGCTGTTATTAATATTAATAGGCGAGGTTATCGAGTCGCTGCCCCCAGGCCCCAACTCGCGTGGTCAGAGGTAAATGGGGAATACGCTATAAAAATGTTATGTGTCTCAAATATTTTTTTCTAGATTCTTTATCCTCTTCACAATATACTTGAAAGGTATTTTTTCTTATACAGTGATTATTTAAACTCAGAAGACATTAAATAAAAAGTAAAAATTGAGGGCGGGAAATTCGAAGTTACAAGACGTGTCGCTATTGGTCGAAATAAAATCTGACATTGGTAGACACTTCATCGAAATTATCGGAGTCGAAATTCAAATTGTGTTAGTGTTTGTGAGAAAAAATACCTTCTTACACGATTTTTATAGCAATCAACACTGTAAATAAGTATAAAGTAACTGAAACTGAATAGTAAACAAACACGAAATAGCAGTGACGTCATTAGCTGTAACAAAAGCGTGGGCAAAATGGCGGCGTTTGGATAACTTAAATTCTGTCGGTACTTTAAAGTTCACTTTGAAGATTGGTTTGACTTTTTCAAGCCTATTTAAATTTTTCTATGTTGTAGAGACGTAAATGGTCAGATTCAGAAATAAAAAAAACATGCATGTGCCCTATTGTGTATATAATGTACTAATCTTCGCAAGGATTTTGATTGCGCGAGGCAGGTTACTACGCAGTTCACTTTGTCATCGTAAGAGTATCGTAGTGAGTGTGTTGTATACATATATGTTCATATTTTGCTGAAAATAAATATCTCTACAAATTTTTATGAAGTGTTTGCATTATCATATTAACTTGAAAAAATAAACATGTATTATATGAGAAAATAAATACTAAATTAAATAATGTAGAATAAGAAATATTAAACTAAAATGCATTGAAACGAAAATTCAGCACAATTTAATAATTTCATTAATGAAGTTATGAGGTAACGATCGTTAACAGAAATCTATCATCTATCTAGTAATAATTAATGAATGAGTTTATGAATCTATGTTTTGTTTTTCAAAGCACTTGTAAATTCTTTATTCCTCCAAAAAGTATTATTCGCATAAGAACAAACACTCATTTCATAAACGAATGGACGTGACCTTGAATAGTGGTCAGTGTGGCTATTGTGGCGTAGAAAATTGGCGTGTCTATGGGCTCTTAAACGCACCTCGTTTGAGGGTAGAGGATGACATCAACAAACTATTATTTTTGTTTTGTTGTAACCTACTCAGTAAAGTTAGCATTTTTTATTAATAGAAATAATGTGGGAGGTTTTTTATTGGATTCGTCATTTATTTTCACTTTTTATGATTCTTCTTGACATTTGAAAACTTTCTCTTTTCTGCAGCTGTGGTTATGATTTCGTAAGAAGCGACGGATGTGTAAAGGAAAGCCGGGGAGATATTTGACCTGAACAATTGATAGTCCTTAAACTATGGTTTGATCTCTGCGACAGAGAGCCACGAAAATTATGAAGTAATTTTCCATAAGCGGTATCACTTATATTTTCATTCTTTACGTGCTATTTTTATTCCAAATCAAATGCTTTACATTATTATTGATATAAAAACACACCTAAAATGTAACTTGTTGGATCTCAAATGACACTTATGACAATTGTCACAGAGATCAACCTATGTTTCTAGGACTATACTTAATAATATGTACTTCAAAAATAGAATTCTTAAAAACTAAATACATACTAATAAAGAATTACGTCATTAGAGTGTTTAAATCAGATACAAAAAGGTTTTCGAATTGAAACAATCGATGGTTGCCGACGATCACAGGTCATTGACTATCAATGTTTATTATAATAGGTACCTATTAGTGTATCGTAATAATCGATTATTGTGGAAGATTAAGGACAGAATCGTACTTTAAAATATGGATGTGATATTGTTTGTTGTCATGATGTCATCCATATGTTTTTTAACTAATGAAGGACAAACTATTACAGCATAACATCGCGTGAACACAGTGTGATGTGTACAAATAATATCCAAATCTATATTAGCGTTTATATAAAAGTAAACCCAAAAACAAAGTTATCACTTTGATCGCTTTAGATGTAACCGATTACACGATAGATAGCTTGGGACTGGATTGCGTTGTGTGTTAGATGTCCGAAATATTGATTATTTATTTAATTCTTGATGTTTGTAGAACCTAATATGAATATTTAAAACCCATGGCTTTGAAATAAAAATATTAATATATTTAATAATTTTAAATTGGTTAAATAATCTATAATCAAAGTTGGATATAAACTTAGATCCCGGATAAAGTTTGTTTTTTATTGTTGGCACTAGTTTTCACTTTTTTGTTTGTCAGATATAGCAATAAAGCATCTTCAAGCCAAAAATCATTGAAATTAGTGCAGTGGTTTAGCTGTGATAGCCTAATAGACAGGAAGACTGAGTTCCTTTTGATTTTATGATATTAGTGTGAATATCACGGGTAGCTGATTAAATACGAGCTACTGCTTCCAGTCAATTCTTGAAACACTTTGAGATAGGTCGAATTGGCTTCTCCAATGTGGACCGTTTCGTGGGGAATCGGTAATGAGTTTCCAAAAACCAATCCGATATAGGCATACGTGAGTAATACTCATTTTAGATTCAACCATGTTGCATACAGAAATATTTCTAACATCATATACGTATAAAAAATAACATGTGTTCATTTGGCTTCGTCCCCTAAAAGGTTATTTCAAGGGTTCAACAACCTGAGGTAATTTTTTATCCACGAGGCGGGTCGACCCAGTTTTTTCTTCGAATTCCTGTATACTCGGTTGTGTAATTATGTTATTGTGTACATGCGAGATTGTGGAATATTGTAGACTAATTTTTTGGACCGAACTTCGGCCGACCTTTTTTAAATTATCCACTTCATTAACGCATTTATGCTGTCTGCGCGTTTGGACTTGTTTAGCATATTTTTTACATACGTTTGTATGTGTCCTAATGGATTTTTGAGATGTTTATACAGTCTGACATTTAAGTTTCCGTCAACAAGGATCGGCCCTGTTGTCTTTTATATAGGTATTGAGACTTTCTTCTTCCTAGTCTTTATTTTTCCCAAGGTTAATTGAGGTCGACTACGAGTTCAACCGGTTGTAACTGATTAGTAGTTTTTCCGCGGCGCGATTGGAATTGGTCCTCCACAATCCTGAGGGTAAACGGATATGATGGTCGAACTAGTTGACAATTTATTTGAGGGCACTGACTTCATAGGAACGGTTTGAATTATTGTCATAGATGTTCATGACACCCAGGAGGGACGGGTTTACGTACTCTCCGAGACACGGGCGGGAAAGACCACCATCTTCCGAACCCTGGCCTGCTATTAAGAACTTTTTGTATGAAAAATCCAACACCAATCCGACCCGGGAACCCGAGATCTCTTAATCGACAGTCGCTTATACTAACCACCAAACCACTAAACGAGGCGTTAAAACTTCATGCTACTGAAAATATTCTTAAAAACAATTTGGAGAAAAAATTGTATTGGCTAACATAATTGTTAATAATTAGTAATCTTTCACCAGCTTTAAAACTATTTTTTTGTTTGTTCCCAGGTTATTAAAATCCCAGAGACAAAAGAAGGTTTCATAGATCTGAACAATTTGGAACAGAAACTCCAACAAAAATCTGTCACAGGAAAGAAAATGATAGGATTCTTCCCAGCCGCTTCGAAATTGACTGGAGTCTTAACTGATGATGTTGCTACCACTTTACTTCTACACCAGTATGGAGCGTTGTCGTTTTGGGATTACACATTGGTAGCTCCATCTTCGGCAGTGGATATGAACCCTACTTTTCCAGGGGTTGAAGAGGAGATGGTGAAGAAAGATGCATTGTTCTTCAACTGTGAGAAGTTTGTAGGTGGAGTGCAAGGACCATGCGTCGTGATTGTGAAGAAAAACGTCTTCGAGAATACGCCGATATTTTCTGATGACGTAGAGGTAAGACAATAAAAAAATTAAAAAACAAGTGTGCGTCTTGGGACGACCGACAAAAGTGATAACTTAAAGTATTATTTATTAATAAAATATTTTATTGATTATAATGATGATAAGATACTGTGGGTTAGAGTGAGAGATTTTATCTGTCTGAAATACGGTGAACGCTGTGTGTTAGAGTGAGAGAGAAGGAGTCTGCCTACTGCTGCCGTATGCTTGAAAGAAAGGGAAGTCAGACAGACTGGTGTCGTAACGCGTTACGTAACGAATGCAATGGGAAGTTCTCTATAAGAAATTATCACTTCAAAAACTGACTGACTTCAATATAACTATGTTATGATTTGCAATGAACTTGTACTTCAAAACTAAATTTTGGGTTCATATAGAATAAAATCTAAGCAGAAATAATTAAATAAATTGACCCAAATTGACGAAAATATGACTTATTGGTCTTGTGGTTAGTGAGTTCGAATCCCACCCATGACAAATGATTGTGTCATGAGCACGCTGATTTGATGTATTTAGAAATATGTATTGTGTTTATCAGCTGTCTGACTTTCATCGTACAGAAGAAGAATCCTGTGTGAGATGAGTAAAATATTGTTATTATTACATCACGTACATAATAAACGCTTGTTGAATTGAGAACTTGCGTCTTAAAGTCAGATAATTTTAGCACAAGTTTGCAAAAAACCGCAAAGATATCTTTTATGAATTTTATGATTTCAAATATGAATAATTATATTGTGTTTCTTGAATGTAAAACATGGAGAATAGGCACGCTTCCAAATTATCTGCGGTAAGAGTACCCGGCTTATTGCGTCGTATTACACGCGAGAAGTTTTTGATCTCATTGTGGTTTACCAAATTATGACATGAGATAATTTTGCCTTTGCATATATGTTGTTATAGTCCAAAATAGTATACTTTGAAGTAGGAGCTCTCGAATAACACTATAAACCCAACAAGTCATTGACGCAATTGCAAATTTTGTTAGTATGAGTAATTAAAGTTAAGGTGGCCAGAGATGCCTATCATCGTTGAATGGTCCTAGCTAATGAATTCTGTCTTCTTCTTCTTCTGCCTCACCTTATCTCGTTACGGGGGGTCGGCTTTTCCAATCATGCGATGCCATTAACCTCTATTTCAAACGTCTTGTTCGTGGAGTCCTAATTTTTCATGTCCCTTTGAAAATTCATCATCCAGGTCGTTTGAGGCCTTCCTCTTGCCCTTCTTTTTGTAGTTATGGTTATTGAATTGAAATCTTTGGAATAGTTTAAGACTTTATAAAATAAAAGTAATAAATCCCAAGTCAGTTTTAGTCCTTCTTATTTACATACGCTAGGTTATTCTATCTTATCTTATATACATAGCTACTGCTACCTATAGCAGTAAACACTTTTAGTCTTGTTAGTGAATTAGAAAGTTAACGAAGGTTATTAAACGATCAAACTAATTTTCAGAAATTCGTTGAGGCTTTAATCATGACAATGTTTTGTCTTTAGGTCCTGAGCGAGAGAATAGAAGAGTTGAAGTGTACGGAAGCTGTAAGAGCTGCTCTAGTGTTGCAGTTAAGAGATGCTGTTGGACTTCAGGCCATAGCAGAAAGGCAGGACAATATTACCAGGTAAGTTTGAAGCATGTTGATAAAAAGACAGAAAGGTGGCAAAAAAAGCCTTACAAGAAAACAATGAAAAATTTGAATCCATTTGAATGTCTAAATGGTCAGTTTAATATAAAAAAAGTGTGCTCTAATCGATTCTAACAAAGAGCTTTGTTGAATACCCTGAAAATATGACACGCAAAAAATATCACTGCTTTGTAACAATGCGGTTATATTAAGATTGACCCAGAATGCACAGGAGAGCCAATTTTTCTTATAAATGAGTCCATTATGAACAAATGCGGATGTTTGAAGTATTGTATATGTAGCTGTCACGAAATATTTCGTGACCCTAATACTCACCTACATATATATACATTGTCATAGGTCTGAATGGTTTCAGAGAGTCAGAATTCGTAATTATTCAGAAGTCTAAAATTTTAAAGTGAAATCTTTAAGCACGTTGAGCATTTTTTGGGTGTACAAAAATCATGGAACTCGCATCATTGCCACCGAACGCTTTCCATGAGTTACATGTATACTATATACATATATGTGTACTTTTTGGGTGAACAATAAACTTTAAAGCCGCGTCATCGTCACCGCACGCTTTTTGAATTGTATCATTGAGCTTTTAGATTATTATTTTCGAATTAGTTTTGGTTTATAAAGAAACAATTTCCGATCAAGGGTTAAAGTTTAAATTGGTCATTGTCATTGGACAAAAATATTCAAAAATAATTATTTAACTGAACGATATAATTCGCAAGTCAGTTTTCACTTTTATTGACAGTGTCCAAAGACTGCCCGGATTTTTTTTTTATTCTCTAAAGTAGTACAGTACCGACCGGTAGTTATGGAGAACCTTATGTGAGTCTTATCACTAGCAGTGGACGTCTTTAGACTGAGATGATGATGCTGATGAACGCGTGAGATGCGGTTTTTTTGTATTGATGGCCCTGCCATAATGTCTCTACTCTGCCTGACGGAAAGCATAAACAGAATCCAAGAGTGCTGGTCACCATACTCATTGCGAATGCAGACAATGTAATAATGCAGCATGGTGGCCCACGCCATGGCGGTATAGTGATGCTTCAACATCATTGGGCCTCCGGTCTCGCACTCAGCACGATAGCACGAATGCTTTAATTTTACGTTAATCTTCTGTGCAAGAGTTGTACCGCCCCGTTCGAGACGGCTCATCCGTGCTGAAATCGGCATGGCTCTACTACCTTGAATAGTAAAAAAAACAATGTAGAACAGCACAAGTGGTATCATTTAGTAAGTCTGGTAACAGTTAATTTTTTATTGCTAGACACGTTACAGTGACAAATAGCTTCATCATGATTTTCGTTTATTATCTCGGGCTGTAAAAGAACTGATAACTGTTCTTGTAACAACAAGTCTAGTTTTTTCTACATTATTATGAAATAGGTATTCATTTATTTCGTTCCTACGAAGTACAAAAGGTACACATTAAGCTATCTTTATATTCCTCACTTGGCAATAGTCCGAAGTCCTTAACCTGGGGCCATGTTCTAATAGAATAGCGTCAATATATTCCAAATTTCAGACATGCCGGAAATACGAATCTGTCAATTTCAAAGTAAACAAAATATCTTCAGTAAAATATATGAATTTTGAATAGTTTAGATGGTAGTATATATATTTAGATATAGTATACATTTAATAGATTCCCACAAGAAATAGACAAGGTCGCTTACCAAATTGTAATTTGTAGTGCAGGCACGTTCGATTTGGTTAACGAGTTCGGTTTGTTACTACTGGAAAAATAGATGAGATGGAGCAGTCTTATCGAGACTAGATTTATACGTTTATTTTTGAAACAAACTTTATCTTTAAGACGTAGTAGATTATTTGCTTAGATATTATTGGGCAAACTTGATCGGAGTGATTACATAAATCTGTTTTTGCTTTCTATTATTACCGGAGAATTTTCTGCCCATGATTCTTAGGGTAGGACTTAATAAAGGATTATAAATACAATACTTTAGATACATGGATTTATGTTGCTCAGTTATGATGAACGACTGTGAGGGTCTGGATACAATTTGGAAAAAACATTTATGTTTTTTTTTCTCTCGAACATGTTGAATGATTAAATAGACATTTTTATGGGATAAGTCCGTGTTGAGAGTCAAATAGAAATAGCTTACTTGCGGCCACGGCTGACCTATCCTAATCTGGTAAGCCTAGGACATCCTATTTAATAGTAGGACAAAAAAGTGATTTGTGGAATTAATATTATTTTATAAAATGTTTTTTTTTGCTGTAAAAGGTTTCTCCCTAATATAGTATACAAACATTATGATAATGTGACGAGAACAGACGAATAAAACTGTTCTATATCTATTGTTGAATTAGTCTAAGTAGGCCTTTGTTTCAGTGGATCAAAGAAACTGGTTTGGAATTCCGAATTTCAGCTGAATCGACAAACTGAATTCAGTTTACCAATTCAGCTGGAATTAAGCTAATGATTTCAATATAAACGATGTTGATGACGATACGTTTCTTGAGTGTAAATGGCGTAGTAATCGATAGTGTCACATAGATGATAAAATAAGCTGATCTAAATCTAATAGTAAATTTAAATAATCAATTCTTTTGAATATATAATCTGAATGAAACGGCTCCAATGATTTTCAAGAAATTTAGCATACAGGGGGTTTTGGGGTCGATAATTCGACTTACGATTCATTTAAAGAAAAATTACCAAAACAAAAATATCAAGTATTACAGATTACAATGCGACTACATCTTATTGAATTAGAATAAAGGGTAATTTCTTTAAATTTTCATCAACAACCTATAATGCCCCACTGCCGGGCTCGGGCCTCGCCATACGTCTCCACGCTGGCCCAGTACGGGTTGGGGACTGGCAAGACTACTGGCAACGGGACTGACCGCTTAACGTGACCTCCGAATCACGGAAACCCATTCAGGTACTGACCGCTCCGTTATTGATTACCCTCAGTGATTGTTTCTAATCACCGAGTGCAACTGGGCTATGAGCCACTGTGTGGTCTGTCTGGCCCAAATTTTAATGGCAACTAATGAAAAACACAACTCTCGTCCTCCTTTGTGTATGATTATAATACGAACGTTCATAATATATAACCTAGGATACATAAATAAATAAAGATCACTGCTATTTAGATCCCAATTACGATACGATACGTCTGCTCATTTGCCTCTTATTACATTAAAAAAAAGCATAGTCTATCGAACACTTGCTTTCGTACTTGTTTTTAGATAACACATGACTCATAATTATATTATTTTTAGGACAAGAACCAATGAACCAGCCACCAATTGATATTGTAACTACATTTTTACCGCCCTCTATCACATCCAATATAATACTAAACATAGTAATGAATTCAATTAAAACAATTTGGCTAGTTAGCATGATAACAGCTTTCATTTTTTTACGCATCAAACAACAGCTCAGATAAACAAACACATCGTCTGTAAGAATTACATATGACATAAACCTTTCAACTTTATTTGTGGTGGTCATATTGTTACATCATTTATATCTCATCTGTTAGATAAATTAAGTAAGGAAGGCGCCACATCAACACATTGCAAATAGGACGTGCGTCACGTTTACACACATATATATATATATACATATATATATAGTGTCGCAGGCAAAGATATAAAGCAGATGAGTGATAAAAGAACCGCAAAGATTTATTTTGAACTAGTGCAACACAAGCTAAAATTAAAAGAATTAAAAACCCTCGAAATCACTTTATCGAGTAATCATACGCTAAAAATGCCTTATATCATTTTAAAAAAGGTGGTACTCTTACACTACTGGACCGATATTTACCAAACCTAAGAAATACCGCAGAGAAACTTTCAAATAAGGAAAACCGAATCGAAATCGGTCCAACCGTTTGAGAGTTACAATGCTACAGACAGTGACACGTGTACAGAGACATCGACGTCTAAATTATAACATCCTTCTTTTTGCGTCGGAGGTTAAAAACAACTGACAACATTTGAAATACTACGCGTATACTGGGTTATTAAAACCTATACTCCAAGGAGAGTTTTATCATAAGTCATCAGACGACGTTAAAGGCTGATGCTGATGATTACACTACTCTGTGTATTTCTGTAATATTCATTTATTTTCCTCAAAAAAACAAAGGATTTTTAATTCGTAGATTTGCGGACTCACAAAAAATATTACTAATTGGTTTATAATAATTTAGAAAGAACAGATCATATTCCTATAGATACAATTTAAACAGTTACTCGCACAGATTAAAAAGAAAATAGCTTCTTTACTGAACCTCACTTCCGTCTTGAACCTCATAACAATAAATTATAACATAACAGTTTTCTGTTTTTACAAATCGTATAAAGTTTATTTATAAAATAAAACACAAGGTCTACCTTGAGAAAGTCTACGAAGAGTATTTACCAATAGATTCACTTATGTCAGACTTGGAGTACTATGTGATTTTGTTAGATCAATTAAGATACATCAACGGGGAATAATGATGATGATGCTAAAATCACACGATAAAAACTACAGTGATTGATTAAAATTTTCCAATTTTTTATTTAATAATCGGGAGTTTATAGAACTATAGGTAATTGACAATTTCACCGCTACATTCCAGATTAGCAAAACTTGCGTATACTAGTTTTTATTTTGCAGTCTTCCGTGAGCTATAAATCGTTCAGTATTTTGGGCGCGTTGGCAGCATAATCTATGTAACAACAACACGCGGCGTGTAAATATTTATTCAGAAAGACAGTTATATCTCGAACACTACGAGCCTGGTGGTGAAGCTAATTTTATCCCTCGGGAACCGAAACTTCTTTCTAAATGGAATTTTTTCTATTTTTTCTACACCACTAAGTACGTGGATGGAAAATTTTAGTTAGTTACTGTTTTAAGCTGATTACGGCAAAGGCAAAAGGGAGGGTAATAGTTAGTACGTTCCACCGCACTGTCTAATCTCCTGAACCGATTGACAATCGGTTTATAATTATGTTCCGAGTAACATAGACAATATGATTTTAACAAAAGGAGGAGTCTGGTAATCGTTTTTTCATCTTATTATTATTGTGCATATTGTTATACAATTTTAGAGCCCTTTGTGTCTATGCTCAAAATAAATGAGGGGAGGGGGAGGAAAGAAAGGTTGCGCTCCATTAACCTCTCTCACTGAGCGAAAATGTTTGAACAGTAGTTTTCTGTTCTGTTTTCTATAGGCTAGGTGTAACTCAGGCCGACTCATTTACGCTAAAGTACATGATTCAGATTATAAAATGTTTTCTATATTTTTTTTTTATTTGCGGCCCTGCCAAAATAACTCTACTCTGCCTTGTGGAGTAAGTCAAAGTAGAATTCAAGAATAGTGGTCACCATATTCATTACTTGTGCAGACAGCAATGCAGCATGGTGAACCACGCTATGGCGGTCGAGTGACGCTTTTGCATCATTGGGTCTCCGTTCTTGCATTCACCAACGAAATACGACAGCACGAGGATAGTGAAATAATAGAATGAATACTTTCTTTCACCTTTGTAGAATGACAACTTGACGATAACCCCACAAGGATGTGATGGACATCAACAAAAAACTCAATCAAAACAAAATCACACGATGTCTAACGCCATCGCAACAAATGCGTATATTTAGTATTGTACATTGCACAGTCTTGTACGAGGATAGCACCGACCCGGTCGAGCCGGAGCTTTTGTACTGAATTCAGCGTGATTCTACTGCCTGTCAGTTTGTTAACTTGTCGTAAATGATGACAGACGGATGAGTCATCATATTATGGTTAATGTTGTGTCTTCTATTCTCCACAGTTAGTAAATCTTATATAATTTTTATTAAAAAATTTTTATTAAAAAACAAGTCGGAACAGACTAGTAGGCATAATCAACATAAATTATTCTAAGCAAATACGACTTTTAAAAACGAAATTAAAGTTGTCATTTCCGACTAAAAAAAAGGTTAAAAATAAAGTTAAACGATAAATAGAATTACTGGTTTGTTTCCTTTACATTAGCGTGGTACAATTGTATTTTGTAACCTCCAACTTTATTTTAACCTCAATTTTCCTTATAAGTTGGATCTCTTGCCCAAATATAGATTGAAGATCCAATGTTTTAGTGACGTTGAGCATTTGCTGAGTAACATTTAACAATCTAAAGATTATTTTAAGCTATACGAGACAAAAAGCAGACTGGTCGCCTCACGGCAAGTGACAGCAGCAAGTCAGTCACAAGTCTGTTTTCCGGGATAAAGAAGTCTTTATGGATATTTCACCCCAGAAAATTGACAATAAAACTGGGCATAATTTTGTATAAATACTAATGTAAGCTATGAAACAGGCCAGCGTGTTTAACCGAGATACAAGCGTTTCTCATCGATTTTCTTTCAAAAATCATCGACACCTCAATTCTTTTCTTCTATATTGTATAATATAGCGTTGAGTTGACGTCATTTCTGTACATTTTTAGTTTTCTACTAACCTTTACCTTTGTAGAATGACAACTTGACGATAACCCCAAGAGGATGTGATCGACACCAACAAAAACCTCAATCAAAACAAAATTATACGATGTCTAACGCCATCGCAACAAATGCGTATATTTAGTATTGTATTCGTGTCATTTTTCTCTCTGTTAAGTGGAAATCACGCCGGATGAACTAATTCCTCATTTCCTTATAAATAATTACTCCTTATTAATGAGGAGACATAATTAATTAGATATCCTAATTATCTCCTTCCCAACCATTGAAACAATCTTCATGAAAGTCGATAAATAAAGGTTTTAGAAACTTTATATAACAATCCAAGTAATTTAGTGTCGGTTATTAATATACAGTCAAATTAACCTGTACGATTTATTTCAGTAATCAATTTAAATAAATAAATAAAATAAATATGTTCAGACATTTTAACACACAACGCCACTTAGTCCCAAACTAAGCAGAGCTTGTACTATGGGTACTAGATAACTGATATTAATACTTATATACTTTTTTTGTAAATACATTCATATTATACATAGGAAACACCCAAACTCTGAAACAATTATTTGCAAATCATACAAACATTTAGTCCGACTCAGGAATCGAACCCAAGACCTCTTGCACAGCAGTCGCATTCGCTATCACTGCGCCACAGAGGCAGTCAAAATCATCACGAAACTAAGAGTAACAGAAACAAAAAAGTTTTAAAAGGTGTAAAATGAAGACGGGACGTGGTCATACCTTCAATTTGTTGAACTTGAGGCCCTGTGTCAATAAGACCCTGCAGTATCTTGAAACAATACTTATCGTATCTCTTAGCTTACAATTAAGATAAGACGAACATCTCAATTTCAAGTTTCCACAAATGTTCACGTACGAGTTATGAATTGGGGTCACTTCAGCGACTTGTCCTCGAAACTCGGCAAATGGGTCACAGACAGGAACATCTGAAATAGATGTAGTTGCTATGGCGATCGGTACAACTGACGGCCACGTCAGTAATTTGCTTGAGCAACGAGTGATTTACTAAGCTTTGCACTTTGTTATAGCGTGCTATAACAAAAATAAACATGTTTATATATATAATATAAACGTGATACCTGCTTATATTTTTGAAATAGACTTTACACGATTTTTAATTTGATACTCATATATATTGTTAAGGTAAGAAAATAAAACCCGTTTCTACTTTTGTTCGTTTGGGATAGCCATTTGGAAAATTTATACAGCTCATGTCTATATACCATAACTATAAGGAATCAACGACACCTCTTGTGTCAAAAGCCGTCGAGCTGCTGCAGGGCGTGCCAAAGAAATGGACATAAATAACGACATACGTACATATACTCGAAAGACATAACCCTTGTTCTGAAGCAGTCGCCTAACAACTAAAACAAAGTTTACAAAAGTCTTTTGCAAATAAACATACTTAAAGCTAATAAAAGCGTGTTAAAACATCCTTTAAGTGCACTATTTATTCATAATTGTTTATGTACTGTAATGTAATGCATATTTCCTTAACACTTAATAACATTACCATCAATAGCTACCAATTAAAAACTGTATAAAATTAATAAGCGTATTTGTTAACAACCTTTTTGCTAATTCAACGGAAATGACATTTACGTTCTCAGTTCAAATGTAGTTCATTGGCCTTTTGACATATAAAGTTTGTTCTCAATAATTTACATGACAACATGTGCGAATAAAAAAATAAGACGCATTAGAAAACATAAAAAATCTGTTTATTCGGTCGTTGATTTGGACTATATTAAATTATCTAATATCGTTCGTAATGAAATGAGGTGACATTTTTATAGGATAGAAATCTATTAAAGATAATTTAATGATTACAACATTTGGGTGTTTGAGGGCGACGAACCTTAGATATAAACATGCAAACCTGCGTGACTTTCAAATGTATTCTGGCAAAAAGTATGAATTGCAAAATTGTTTTTTTTTTGGATTTACCCATCTATGTAAATAAATAGATGGGAAACTTAAAAAATATGATTACAAAGCTGATATATGTCGTAGAATTTGTATCTACAAACTTACGTCTTATACGTAATATAATAAATTATAGGTAAGTAATATATCTACTATTATTTAATCTTCTTTACATAGTGTTAAATGAAGTTGCATCCGTTGTACGTTCGCTTAGATCTTTCAAACTACTCGACGAACTTTGATGCACTAATACACGCATATTAAAATAGAAGAAATCTGAAAGTTTCATTCAGTTTCGTGTGTAGCCGGGTTAGTATTATATAAACGGTTGCCTTATGGTCTAGCGGTAGATGCATGTAACTACCGATCAAGTGGTCTCGGGTTCGAATCTCGACTCGATCCAAAAAGTGTATATGATAACAAATCGAAGTTTGAAAGCTATAATATCTCCTGCGTAGTTGGCTAGTCTCCATTTAGACTGGCCGCCGTGGCCGAAATCGGCTAGGAGAACATTATTATTATTATTACATAACTCTACTACACCATGGTAAAGTTTTGTCTCTCTTATAAAATTAGTAATTAAAAAATAAGAACAAGTCAAACTTATAAAATCTGTATACGACATGACAGAAAGTTACCGTACGTTAATTACCTTGATTTAATGCAATGAATACATGAGAAACTATGTATAATCAGGCGCAGAAATAAATTTATGCAAGGTTTTCCACTAATCGTTTCCTCTGCGGAAACCACAAGTAATGGATTACAAAAACATTGCATTATTATATTGCAATCGCAACTTACAAACACATATACCATTTTCCTTATGACTATTTACTTGCATTTAACAAATTATAGTGCTAGCTATTTTTTATCTAGTCCTTCGAGGACCTATGAAGTCATTACAAGCGAAATAATTTATGTTAAACGTTAGTATTTACCGTATTTTAATAGTTCTGATAGGGATTTTAATAATTTTGTTAAAGAATTTCATTTTTTCCAACACAATTTCTAAATCCAGATTCTGCAACCAGAAATGACCTGACACTTTCATTCCATTATATATTCTGTATCACGTTATGTCCTATACAGATTATACAGAATGATACACGATGTTATTATGATACATTATGGTTTTATTCGTCATTTCCGGTTATAAAGTTTCGTAACGTCAAAGAACCAACGACAAAAGTCCTTCCTGTCCTTATTTTTAACCATTTCCTTATACAAATGTGTAGGAAATCAGTCCCGAAGTAAAAATACGGGCGAATACGTTACTATAGTAAATAAATTGTACTAATTTGTATGTACGTATGTACGTGTGGTAAATTACCTCTTTTGTTAGATTTTGTGTGGTGAATCTCATTAACCCTGGTTTTATAATAAGTAAGAATTTGTTTGGGAGACGGATATTTTCCGGTTTTAGATTTTATTCAAACCGTATTTAGTCAGGCTTGGTCTAACAGCGATGACAGAATTGATAAATAAATATTTCGGTCATCTATCACACAGCTTTATTTGGTACCAAGCTAAGCAGAGCTTGTGTTTTGGGTACTAGACAACTGATATAAATACATTTATGTACTTTTCTTTTGTTAATACGTACATATTATACATAGAAAACGTCCAAACTTCGAAACAAATGTTTGCAGATCATACAAACATTTATGCCCATCCGGGAATCGAACCCGAGACCTCAAGCTAAGACTGAGAAGATTAGCTATCGAAGACAAACTGAATGTGGCTTAGGTTGATGCTTCTTTAAGGGAGAGAACATTATATGTTTTAGATTAAGTGCCTATAATACCTGTCTCTCTAATGTTAGGTACAACCTCTGCCGGCTGTTCCTTTATGGATAAACACACTCGTCGTGATACTGTATTCAGCACTGAAAGCCTTACCAAAAGTCTCCATATCTGAGGTTTCAAGATTTTGATTGCAAAAACTATACTTATATACTTACTTACTTACTAATTAAAAAATTAACTTTAAATTATATTTTTCAACACATCGGTATAAAAATAAATAAATAAATAATAAATATTTCAGACACCTAACACACAACGCCATCTAGTCCCAAACTAAGCAGAGCTTGTATTATGGGTACTAAACAACTGATATAAATACATATATACGTTTTTTTGTAAATACATATATATCATACATAGAAAACACCTAAACTCCGAAACAAACATTTGTAGATCATACAAATATTTGACCGGACCCGGGAATCGAACCCGAGACCTCAAAAACAGCAGTCACATACGCTACGCTGCGCCACCGAGGCAGTCAAATAACTTCATTGTGCGATGCAGGATAAGTAATTACAAACTAGTTTATCTTACTTTCGGTAGATGGCGTTGAACAAAAGAAAACAATGCTTATTGTTATCCTTCAATAAAGTTGCTCTAAACCTTGGATAAAGGACTTATTGGTAACATAAAAATTTGCTTCCATTATGACCTCGATTCTTAGGGTGTTTACGAGAGCGTGTCATGGCTTCCACTGTGACATAACGACGCAATGTTTACAGTAACGTTCAATGTTAGATGGAAAGGTAAACTGACAACTTTGTGCAAATAAACCAAAGTTGTAAACATACTAATGATCTATAATGTTGTAATGTTGAACTTAAATTATTAAACAGGTTTAGTCGATTATTTATTTTAATGAATTCTTTTAACGTTCTTGATTTGTTTTCTTTCTATATTTCGTACCAATAATGGCTATCATTACATTATTATTTTATTAATAAATTCTTTTAATCATACCGTATGCATACTTGGCTTTGAGATTGACTGGTGCATAATTTTTAGGTCAAAAATCCGAATCTGTTTCGATTCAAAAATATTAACAAAAAACACACCGATTTGACCATTATTTATAACGTAAAAATCTATAATAATATGCCCATCGGCTCGACCGGCCGGAGTGGTACCACGGCCTCACAGAAAACCGGTGTGAAACAGCGCCATCGCTATGTTTCACCGAGTGAGTGAGGATATCGGAGGCCAATACCCCATATTCAAATCCAATATACATGTATATGACCAGTAGTGCTAGAAAAGTCTACGCAAAGACAGCTTAAATTATAACGGTTGTAAAAATAAAAGGAAACATTCAAAATGGTATGAATTTGACCTCCATGCGATCTCTAGCAGACATTAATATATCCAAATATTTAACTGTACGAAAATAAATACTTTTTTTAAATATATTCTAACACACAATCGTAATCTATTTTCATTCGGACTAAAAACAACGTAACACTCTTTTACGATTTACGAAAAAGTATCTGAAAAATGTTTCTGTTATTACTATTTAATATAACTTGTTATTAGCGTTTGCATGTTGTTGTCTCCTGTTATTGAGGAAGTACATCGGCAGATACTGTGTTTTTTTTTATTTTAAGTAATAGTTGCATATCCTTAAACTGTATAAATATATATAAAACTTTGTCAGTTCATCTAAACTGTCAACTTTCGAGACTTGAAACCTCCTTTGTATCTAATAGCGTAGATCAATACACGTGGCTACACCATCGTTCTCTGCATTCACTTAAGTAGATTCGTATAGACGGCATTACGAATATTTCATTATTATCGACGTAAAACAATTGATGTGCTCACGAAAGGTTTCACCCAATATAAAATATAATCACGTTACAAGGCTTCAAACGGTAATGATTGATCAGAAATGGGAAATTAGAACAACATTTGTTCGATAGATTTGGAACGTCTATGGGAAAACTTAATTGCGTTTAGTTTTTTTTGAGTATGTACAAAAAAAATATGCTGTCAGTCAAGTCTAACTTTTATAGAACAAGCTCTGCTTAGGTTGAGGTTAAATGACGTTATATGCGAACATGCAACGTTAATTTAATATAGGTTAAGGCGAGATTTCTGAAAAAGCTCTAGAATTGTCACACTTTTTAGTAATACTCATTTATAGAAGAACGGACAGTGGACAGGATGGCGTTATATATATATATACTATACGTGTAAAAAAAGTCGAATATTGCCCAAAATATACGTACGTACACAGGTAGACTAGCTAAAATTTCATTAAATTAAAGTAATAATCAATTAAGAATTATGTGGCCTCCAGAATCTACAAGTACATAGATCACAGATACTTTGGCAACTTTTGTCTTATGTTGTCGACTCTATGGCGCCGCTGTGGTTGTTTTATGCACATTTTAAAGCAAGGAAACGAGGGCACTGGATAAGTAATGCGATGCCATCCAGGGGAGCGAGGTACCGTAGACAACTCCATATCTCGATTGGACGATTGCCAAACACCACTTTATAGCTAAAGTTTAGTCTCTATGGATTTTAACAAGGAAACTGTAATGATAACATGCCGAATAGACGCGCTATTTATTCGCGCTTTGGATAATATTTACCCCCAAATGGACGAGGTCGAAATTCGATCATTATTCATTAATTTAATTTGTTTTTCAACTTTCGGCCATCCTTCTCCATATAAACTATAACTCTCCCAAATTTTATGCTGCTCCGTTCTCATCTTTTTCGTATAAAAAGGAACAAAGATTTTACGACATATTAATATAATTTTCTACATAGATGTAAATTCTTTTTTTCAACACAGAGCTGTTATTGAAATGTTATTAAGCACCACACCAAACCGCACAATACCAGAACACTTAAGTCGGGCAGAAAAAACTATTTTAATTTAACAAAATTCTCGATTGACGTCCAACGAACTGAATTTGTAATCGATAAAAGTGAAGCGTTTTTGCTTGACAAAATATAGGCAATTCCTGATGGCAAGAAACTTCTTGTTTATTTAAGTTACTGCACAGGTACGAAAAGTAGTTCTTTTTATTAGTTTACTGCAGTTTCCATAATCACGAGTATGTATATAATACAACGCTAAAGAAACAAGTGAAGTGATATAACTACTTGTTTCTATGTTAATTTTAAATTAATAAAAATTTGTGGAACGCTCGTGACAAGTGCCTTAAGATTTTCCTAAACTTCTGTTTTAATCTGTAGAAAGTTAAAACGTCAAAAACGGTGGCCTTTAGGTTGAATATCCATCCAGACATCCCTCCTGTTCATCCTGGGTTCTCCCTTTGATGGGTCTGATGTGGTTAGCAAAACCGAACTTAGATTTGATGCAACCGGATCATACCCTTACTCGGACGGCCAGCTCTACGGCCAGTTTGAATATATTTAGTGGTTAAGATCAGCCTAAATTCTGTTTATAAATACTTCTATTTGACAACACCCAAATGACAATCATTCTTTTATTAAGTCCCATTAAACTAGATTAAAAAATACAAC
This sequence comes from Hyphantria cunea, assembly GCA_003709505.1. Taxonomy (NCBI): domain Eukaryota; kingdom Metazoa; phylum Arthropoda; class Insecta; order Lepidoptera; family Erebidae; genus Hyphantria; species Hyphantria cunea. The sequence goes on from PKRV01000917.1 coordinate 182,378, forward strand.
CTAACAAGAAATAGCGCGCGCCACTCATGTTTAATTGAAACATAAAACTGTGTTTCACAAAATATGTTGTACGTTTTGTTAAAGAGTAGTACTAAATCATCGGTTCTATTACTGGAAATGTTCTACATACAATTTTATTGTCCCAAAAACTTGACAGTCTAAAATATAAAGCATTTCTTCAAACAAATCAACTGTGTTGTTCGCAATCTTGTCCCTCATTAATGTTTGTTGTTAATCTTAAACGAACATATTTCAAGAATAATTGTTGTCGTTTTTGAATTATTTATATTTACGTTAACCGGGTTTTTGCACCCACTTGAAAGTTATTACAATATGTGGAGGCTACCGTTTGTATCAGATAACGGAATACATATTGATTTATTCGACAATTCCGTTACTAACTGCACAATATATTTATGCATTGTGCAGTTATACAATTTTGGAGTAATTTCTTTTCCCTATCACCATAATAGAAGATATTTTATGTGGGAGTTTATTTAATTTAACGGTTCTTAAATGCAACGATTTAAACTTGGAGCACAGAATGCACAAGGGGCTTTAGGCGCCAATCCGTCTTCAATACGATCTGTAATGGAGAATACGTTTGTTTTCATTTAATTTATGAAGAATATCAGTAATATAGTAAACTGTGGGAGAGACACGCTTCGGCATGCATGGGCCGGCTCGAGCGGAGGGATACCTCGGCCTCACAGAAAACCGGTGTGAAATAGCGCCTGCGCTGTGTTTCACCGAGTGAGTGAGGATACCGGAGGCCCATAATCCAACCCTTCCCCTCATCCCCCTTCCTATCCCCGAGGTTGGCAACGCACTTGTGACGTCTCTGGTGTTGCAGGTATCCATGGGCAGCGGTAATCACTTACCATAAGGCGATACGTCTGCTCGTTTGCCTAACTTATTCCAGAAAAAAAAATATAATTCAAAATATTCTCTTTTTCTAAAATATTGAAAAGGGAATACGTTTTCAATGACATCGTAGAATACAGACTTCACTGTTCGGGTGGTAATTTATCAGCATTGATTGGATTATTCATGCATAAAAGAAACCTCAAGCTACTGTGATAAGGTTTACAATTAGATGTCACTATTTATTTATTTCAATAGTTAGTTACTGCTAATCTTTTTTTTATGTTATAGGGGGTAAACGAGCAATTGTATCGCCTGATGGTAAACGATTACCGCCACCCATAGACACCCGCAACACCAGGGGCGTCACAAGTGCGTTGCCGCCCCTGGGGGATGGGAAGGGGGATTAGGGGAAGGGTTGGATTATGGGTCTCCGGTATCCTCACTCACTCAGCGAAACACAACGCAGGCGCTGTTTCACGCCGTTTTTCTGTGAGTCCGTGGTATCACTCTGGTCGAGCCGGCCCATGCATGCCGAAGAGTGGCTCTCCCACGGTCTTATTCTCTTATATAAAGCGACATTAAGTTACTGTACCTATTTTCGTCACCGACATTATGAATTCAAACTAAGTCAGTGAGTTCAAGGTTGGTCCCGCCGTTAAAATGTGTTAGTAATGTGTCTGTGTTCTAGTCACGTTGTCACTTCCTCCACGTTTCCGCCAGTCTACAACTTGCTATCGGCTATTTCCTTCATTAATGCTTGTAGACTAGACTTCTCTACAACTAATTATATTAATAGTTTTAGTTAAATACGTATATATAACTTAAAATTCATTCAGGGTGGACAAAGATTAAACGCCGTTTTCTACGACCCTAACATACAACTCGCGACTCTGCCAAAACTTTCAAACTGTCAGGAATCTAGGGATTTCCATTCCAGTGTACACCTAGTACAAGGCCACTGGTTTTCGAGACGGCGTGAATTTTCAGCTTCGAGTCCGTCATGACCACCAAGGAATGGTATCCAAGGGGATTTCCACACAACCTAAAAAAACCTTTTTTAAGCTTTTTTGGTTACTCCTGGAGAAAACCCTTTTTCTGGCGATCTGGTCAGTGTGTGTCTTTCTTTGCCTGCCTACACCGATTCGCCCACTCATAGAGGCTTTATAAAATCTTTTAGCCATTTTGTTTAAATGAATCCTTTGACAAGACATTCTCATAGATACATTTTATATGTAGGTAGATAGGCAGTGCTTAGATCAAACTAAAACATTTTTACGATCTAGAAATACTTACGAAATAGTATCATACCTGAAGGACAACCAGGTTCCACCATTTTACTTTTATAGTGAACTAAGATTCATTGCAGCAGCTTTTAACTATATGTGTACCTGTCTGCCTATCTATTTGTTCCGGCTAATCTGGGTGGACCGATAATGACGGAAAATTCGCTGACAGATAGTTGATGACATAAGGATTAACTTAGGCTACTTTTATTTTAGACTAGATCCGTAATAAATATAATTCTGTAATCAAAGTAGTAGCGTAAACATCTTTATAATCATAAATTATTTTCATGTTTCTTTGAAATGTTTATTTTATTTCCTTCAATTTTATTTATTAATCATGTAGGTACTTATCAATTAAGTAGGTGTTCTTGTTATCGTAGAACGGAAGGTCAAAGCTGTGTTACAATGGTTCATTAAAAACAATGTTTTTCAATGAACGACTTGTTTTGTTACTACGGGGATTTGACCTAATTATCGATAACTTCGCTACTTGTATTTGACTTAGATAAATTGTACTGCTAATGTGATCGTTGTTTTATTTTATTTTACAGTTACATTCAATGGTGGTTTTCTGTATATATATTGCTTCTGGTTTCCTTAAGCAATTCATTCTAATTAACATGAATTTTGAAAACGGCTGCAACGATTTTTATGAAATTTAGTACACTGGAGGTTTCGGGGGCAACAAATCGATCTAGCTAGGATTAATTTTTAGAATATTTACCATAAAAAAATACCGAGAAAAGTTCCATCATTTAGCAACTGTACAGTATTATGTCATACACTATTAATGTCAGTGTAAATTTGAAAATAATCAAGTTTAGAAACAGCTTAATTATTGTAAGAAGTAGTAACTAGTGAAAACAGTATGTAGAATTAAATATTTATTAGTATATATGTTTAATAGAAATTTGTAACGTCCTTATTGAAAAGGTTTCGGGCTGCCGTCTCCCTACCGAAGTTAGCGACTTGGCAGTATCGGAATCAAGCTGACTAAAATCACACAGCATTCCACTCTACACTTTAGATAGGATTAGGTACCAACTGTCATTTAAAACATCTGGTTCCTCTTCTTGCTTAGGAAAAAATTACAACCTAATTTAAGCTTCCAGCTATTAAAATATTTCACGAGTATGTTGTCAAAAAAATTGTACTAAGAACATTCAGCGAAAAATAAAAATTGTTCGTTCTGATGCTGTCGTGACATCATTAAATCTTGCAATGACATTCACTAACAACGTACGGTGAAGTTTAGCTCCAGAATTAGATTTTACGACATCTTAAACGTGAGTGCTGTCGTGACGCTTGAGTATTCAACCCTTACACAATAAAATTACTGTACACTCTCAACGTTTGTTCGAAGAAAACTCAACAATGGATTGAGCTCACCTTTGTATATTGGAGTCTATGTCCAGCGTTGGAATTAAAGCTTTTGATGATGTATGAGCACTTTTATTGCCTGCGTGTGATATGAATTTCTAGTTTATGCAATTAAAAATTCCTATGAAAATCAATTTTCTATACCTCACTATTCGTTCTATGCACATATTTGTTTGTGATTGGCGATGTGATGTGATTCGGAGGTCACGTTAAGCAGTCGGTCCCGGTTGTTATCATAGGATAATAGTCGTGGAGCTTAGTTGGAGGCCTTCAATCAAACAAACAAATGTAAAACTATATAATTTTCTAATACTTATAAATTATAAATATTTCGGACATCTAACACACAGTGCCATCTAGTCCCAAACTAAGCAGAGCTTTTGTTATGGGTAGTAGACGACTTATCTAAATACATATGTACTGTTTTTTTGTAAATACATACATATTATACATAGAAAACAACTAAACTCCGTACCAAATATTAGTAGATCATAAAAACATTTCGTCCGAACAGGAATCGAACTCGAGACTTCAGACACAGCAGTCGCATACGCTGCGCCACCAAGGCAATCAAGTATACGTACCCGATGTTAGGAAGTTTCGTTACATTTTTCCAAATGAGTGAAGCATCATTGCGGCAACCTACCCCTTCCCACCCTCCTGTTTCCATATAAATAAATAATAATAATAATATTTATTATATTTCAGACACCCAACACACAACGCCATCTAGTCCCAAACTAAGCGGAGATTGTATTATGGGTACTAGTCAACTGAAATGAATACATAAATACTTTTTTTTTTGTAAATACATACATATTATACATAGAAAACTTCCAAACTCCGAAACAAATATTTGTAGATCATACATGCACAGTAGTCGCGTACGCTACCACTGCGCCACCGAGGCAGTTAGAATAAATCTATTGAACGATCATTCAAAATGTTTTTTTATCCTTACTCGAATTCATCTCACAGAAGACCAACCTGCAATGACAGCATTTGTACTGTCGTGTTTTTGTACTTATCTGCGGAACCGGAGGCCAAATGATGCAGAAGTATCTTAATACGCTGCCATAGCGTGGGTCACCATGCGGCATTGTCTGCATTCGCAATGAGTATGGTGACCACTATACTTAATTATGCTCTTGCTTTCCTTCTGGCATAATCGAGTTTGCTATAAAAAAAAGTATGTCAATAACTGCAGTTATTTGATTCATAAAAGGTACTACAATTAATATTTTCACATCATAGAGCAGGTATCAAAAATATCTGTCGCGTCGTGTATCGATTCGTGCTTTTTATTTGCAATGACCTCCGCGACACAGACCTTGTCATACCCATTTGTGTGCTAATACGACCCGTATTTTACTCGTACATTAATACATTAAGATGGAATCTAGCGCAATATTTTGAACAAATCCCTATATCATTAAAAATTTTTGATATACTGTCCTTAAGACGAAAAATAACCATATATTAGACTTCATCGTCATCAACCACCTATCATGTCCCACTGCTGGGCTCGGGTCTCCTCTCAGGAGGCCTCTAAGGCCATACGTTCCCACGCTGGCCAAGTGCGGGTTGGGGACTGGTAAGAATACGTTGTGGCTACGTATCTTGCCGTTGAATGTTCTTAAGCCGCCCGACGGCCTCCAACTAAGTTTCACGACTGTTCACGACGAACACGACTGAACAGCCGGGACCGACTGCTTAACGTGACCTCCAAATCACGGAGACGCTCATGGTAATATGCTGCCAGCGGTCACCTATCCAGGTAATGACCGCACCGTCGTTGCTTACCCTCGGTGTTTGTTTCTAATCACCGAGTGCAACTGGACTATGAGCGCATACTATGTTAGTCTTCATTGAATTCATAAAAATCCATGAAATATACATACCTATTAATGTTGTAATAATAAAATATAAACTAGTATGTTTTGTTAACCGACTTCAAAGATATTTTTTTTATAAGTTTATTATCTCATTATTTTCGACTGTGTGAATCTTTTTTAATTGAATGCTTGAACTTCCCGTGTACTCCCATTTCAATTTGGAACTGTTCATGAAGTCGGTTTTTTTTTAACATTTGTGATTATTTTGGTGATTTTTCTGTTTTTAAGGAGCAAATGGACAGACATATCATATTGTCAATACTTTATTACATACCATACCATTTAAGAGAGACATTTAGATTTGCCAGTACTCGTGGAACCCGTCTGGTGGTCGGATAAAGTGATTGTGCCAAACTAGCTAATCCTTAACTGTATACCTATATAATTATATACAAATTTATTATATTTCATTTAAGGTCTGTAATACCAGTGCGTTGAATCCTATCAGTACCTCCCCCAAAATTTTAAATCTCTCGAAAGCGAGAAGGGCAGAATTAAAACAACGAAAGAATTGCTCAACACGAAGTACGACAGTAATATAAATAAATAAATAAATATTTCGGACATCTTACACACAACGCTAGTCCCAAGCTAAGAAGAGCTTGTGTTATGGGTACCAGACAACTGATGTAAATACATAAATACTTTTCTTTTACATACATATTCAACATAGAAAAAATCCAAACTCCGAAACAAATCTATAATTATATCTGTAACTAAATATAGAACGCCAGTAATATACAGATTGTACTTCAGTAATCGAACATAAAGTGGCTAATATTGAAATATCGCCATATCTAGCAAGCTAGCTAGACAGTAATGTCATAAAAGGACCCAGCCAGAAGTTCAGGTTAAAAAAAGTAACTTATTATCATCAGAAAGTTCGATTCAGTGACTCACAATAAGCACTTTTTGAGCAAAGCTCATCTTAAATTTGTCGCTTCAAAGAACTGTTTGAGTAAATGTAGGTGATTTGAGCACAGAAATAACTTTAATTGTGATTGTGTATGTTACGCTTATTAATTGAGGTTTACAAACAAGAACAAATGAATTCTAAATATCCTTTATTGTAATGTTCACGGCAACGTTTTATTTAACTCAACCAATTTGATTGAGGATAATCAAATCAAATAGTTGCTCTTTTTAAAAACAGATTTTCAATTTTCGCGTGCATTATTATTACAGTAACAATGCATTATATCATTAGTGTATAGTATTATTTATCTAACATGTAATTTATACAAAAACAACGTAAAATGGCAAAATAAGAATTTTTTCAAAAATTTAAATAAATGCCATAGAGAACACGGAATGAACATAAAAAATCGGTGCATTTACTCTGCTGATACATGTACAAAGCATATTAAACTAATAAATATAAAATATTTTGAATAGCGAGTTTTCTAAGCAGAAAAAAATGAAAGAAATGGAAATGCTATGAAGCTCTAAGAAACGCGCTTAGGCGCGTTAGCGCTATTACCGTTGATGACAATCTGCCCCAGTAGATTAGGTTCTTTATATATCTAGTCAATCCGTTATAGTAATTATTAGCGTACGGATAACCTGTCGTAAATGTATCAAAAGGATTTGCATTTCGTAAGGATAAGAATATTCAATTGACTAAAATTAATCAACTTTCTTTAAAAGGCTCCATTAGACCTGCCAGCCGTTGGTCTACATTATATCGATCGTGAACGTCAGCCATCACGTTCCACGTGACCTTTGCATTTATAACATCGTAAAACCTGAAGTAGGTTACCAACAACGCTTAAACGCAATAGTGTGCTGCAAAATCAATAAAGAAAACGGTAAATTTATAAGTGTATTTATAAAATTGATAGAAACAATTAGGCTGAGATCCTAGTCACCCCAGACTTCAGTCATTTTGATGACTGCACGGTTGGCCTGGTGGTTTCAGTGGTCGCCAGACCGCTTCCTACTGCGCCAAGTGTTGTGGGTTCATATCCTACATGGGACAACACTTTGTGTGATCCATAAATTGTTGTTTTAAGTCTGGGTGTACTTTGTGTCCGTTTCATGTATGTTTGTAAAGATCCCCGCGACACAGGAATTTATATTCCTAAAGCGGGCGTTGTCTTTAAGAAATTAGGCAAGATGAAACACTCAAAAATGAACATAAATAGAAAGGAATGGATACTCGTTAAGCTGAAAGCAGGGCCGTTTTATTGTTAGCAGATATCAAATGTAGAAAAAAACCATGCTGTTTAACATCATTTTAAGAAGCCTAAATTTTTTTTATATCATTAAGTTTAATATTTTGAAATATTTTCTACTGATTCAGACAACTATAACGGGTCAAACACCGTCTTAGACTCGTTCCAAGTTAATAGGAACTAACGCCTCGGCTATATTTACGGCAGACTACGCGTAATGTGTATTGATTGCTATATAAGTTTGCGTAGGCGTTCATATTTCTTAACAATATAGACTAAAAACTCAAACCCACTAATTCAGACCTGTTCTAAAATATTTTCCGATAAGCCAGACAAATTTGACGGGCCCAATATCCTCCCAGACTCGTTAAGGCTCGTAAGAGTTTAGCATGATTTAAATCTTGTTCTACGAAGCGAAATGAAATATAAAGTTAAATTAAATGTCAAATTAGGGCTGGTCAGCTTGAGTTGCGACATTATTTGAACATAGGTAATTGAAGTTCCTCTACAAAATTAAGGAAACAAATCGATCGACTTAAATATGTTAACATGAGTGACAGGTTTTAAGCAAAACGCGTTTATTCTTTACTAGTATGTTTACATAGGGCCCAACAGTCGGCTACAATTTTTGCGATGCTTTCTCATCTTATACAGAAATAGAAACTTATTTTACAGATTTATACCGTAACTTTGTACGGTGTCATAGAAATGTCTTAATATAAGTAATAATTAAGAATATATTACGTAGGAACGTACATGTCTTAAATACATTCAAATACCAGAGATTGATATCTACCTACGGTATTTAAATTCATGTCAAATAGTTATTTATCATTAATACTGTCCTCTTCTTCTCAGGTGTCTCATAAAATAGATACTCATTAACCCTTACAATATCCTTTGTTTCAGACAAGTTCTCTCCCACATAAAAAATATCCCAGAACTGATACTTCTCGGCCATGTATCTCCTACGGTCAGAAGACTGCCCATCTTCTCTCTAATGGTGAAACATCCCAGAGGAACATTTCTTCACCACAATTTTGTCAGCGCAGTTCTGAATGACGTTTTTGGGATTCAAGCAAGAGGCGGACTCTCCAGCAATCTGAATTATGGATCGGATGTTCTAGGAATTGACAACCAACTTTTGAAAGAATACGAAAAGTTATTAGATGTTGAAGCGTAAGTATTTATTGTAGACATGACAATAAAATTTAGTCTTAAACGATATCAATTGGCTAAAGAAGAAATGGTTGTAACTAGTACAAAGAAGAGCATCTGGTTAAAAACTGGTAGGAGTAATAAATATAAACTTAATGCCTGAAAGACAATTGAACTGGCTGTCAAAATGCGTTTTATATATTTCTGATTAGAGCTCAACACTGCTTACAAATTTAGCAAAGTAGGCACTACCGACATATAATTAAGTTTAAAATCGTACTTGTAGATATCCCTTTTAATATGCTTAAGTTTTGCATCACGTACAATTTCATTACTATTTAAACTTGCAGTGTTCTTAAAATTTTCAAACATGGGTTTACGTCATCTACATCTATAAATAGTCTTTGAAGGTCAAATAATTTACACGAGCTTGTTAATATGAACACGAAGATATTTATCATTCTGATTTATGTTCCAGGCAAAAAGAAATAGCTCGGGTTCGAAAACTCAGCGACGTGAAATCACCGGATGTTCCAATCTATAATGAGCATTTGAGACCCGGCTTCTGCCGCATTTCCCTGCCCTTCTTCATGTCAGATGCAGAATTAGCCTTCGTTCTTGAAGCTTTGAAGATGGTTGCTACGGAAGGTTGGAAGATTTTACCACAATACGTAGTCAATCCAGAGACTGGACAATGGAGACACCATAGCTGTTCGGTGATAAGGGACAGGAAGTCTCTGCATTCTGTACGATTCAGCGATGGAAAGATGACGGCTCACGAAAGAAGAATATCTGGTTAGTGCTTTTAATAAAAAGTAAATCTGAGAAACTAGTAAAAAAAACAAAACTCAATGCTTCTACTATTGTTTTAGGTCCAGGTATTTTCCCACAAACGTATACAGAGTGTCTGCAAACTGCCAGAAATCTATTTAATAGAGCGAGAAAGTTGGCAATGAAGTGCTCTACAGCCGAACCGGAAGTCAGTTTCAATCCTCGTATAGATTATCTAAGATGGTTTATGCTGCCAAAAGAAGCACATGACCTATTGTTAGGAAAATCAGCTAATGTCAAACATATTGTGCCATTCGATCCTTCAGGCTTCACGGGAGCTAGAAAAAGCCTTAATGTTTCGAGATCTTCTAACACCTCATCGCCGATTTTGGGGTCGTCAGCAAGGCATTTTAGTTTATCAGCTATAGATGACTGCCAAATAATTAGACTGAAACAGAAACAGAAGTTCTACTCAAGGGAATCTAGCCTTCGCGAAACGCAAAAAGAAGATGGAGAAATATCTCGTCCAGTACAATTTGCTGTTGGAGAATCAGTATCGCCATTACGTTTGATACCTCAATCCAAACAACCCCTATCTAGATCTAGGTGCTATAGCTTGGGTTCCGACATGCCAGCGGTGGCTCTTAGCGCCAAAACAAAGATGAATTTAGGCTTAAAAGAAACTAGCCCGAACAATGTAATAGAGAAATCAAACTTTTGTAATTGCGGAAGTCAAACGGATCTTCAATCTTTAGATGACCCAATGATCTCACCTGGCAAATCATACCAATATAGAACACACAGTAGTACATCAGTATCAGATTGTAGCCAAGTTGGTCGAACTTCGCCTACAACATCATTAAATTCTCATACTTCTGAGGATCTGCATGCTTACGTAAAGGAGATGACCAGAGAAATAGCAACTGAAATTAAATCAGAAATTCGTGAAGTTATATCAAAAGTCGATGATATTTTAGAAAACTCTGACGCCATAGAGCAAGCAAATTTAAGCATGAACTCAATATCTAGTCAAGGGGATAACAATTCCGTTTCAGTCATAGATGTAGCCGAATATTTGATGGGAATGTCTAGAGAAATGGCTTCAGAAGTGAAACATGAAATTCGTGAAATGGTCAGTCAAGTAGATGAAATGATTTCACCAGATTTCAATGGGTCTTGTTCCCGAAAAAGTTCTCCACCTAAACCTGTTAGGCACAGGATTGGATCAGCAGCAGAGTTAGGATTAGACCTTAAACAGACTACGCAGTACTTGAAGAAATGTCCTACTAGTCCTATACTACCCACCCAGTTCGATGACGAAGATCGATTTTTAAAGCGCTCTCCAAGTACTTCTCCAAAATCAACGCATGGGACACCTTCGCATGAGAATTCTGGCCCTAATAGCATATCTTTCAACTCCAGTGAAACTTCTACACCAGATACTATAATTCAAGTAGTCACGAATCAAAATTCACCAGTACTTCCTAAATCATTGAGTTCAAATAAACTGTTTGATGATGAAACAAGCTGTAATGATGGAGCTTGCAAACACTGTTGTATAAAGAAGAGCTGGTGTCAAAATCCGTCCGTCAGTTCCCAAGACAGTGGTATCAACATGACATTCACGGAAACGGAATCATTTTTAGATTTCGGTAAGTAATAAACAAATGTGTTTTCAGCTAATACGTCCATTCCAGAAGGTTTTGATACAACGAAAATACATTTTGTGCTTCCGTTTACATTCGAACGACATCTGCCGTGGTCAATGTCCATGTGTATTAATTGACGAAGTCATTTATAGATTCTGGTATTTGCTCGCCACTGACCAGTATTTTATTACTTTCAAACCACTTGTAACTGAATAAAAGCTATCACTGTTTATGATACCAAATAAATCTCCCAGTTAATCAGCCAATCGGAATCCACTCTTGAAAACTAAATAACATTTTTTTTCACATTCACACAACAGTTATTACTATCTTCTATCAGACAACGGAAATAAATACTTAATTATCAAATCATGCACACAAATGAAAATAAATGATGTTTTATGAAAAAAATTACAGTTACACGGCTAACTTCCTCAGATCCATCGGGAAAGTCCAGAAAAGGTCTGGGTCGATACCGTGTGTGCCAGAAACATGAGAAGAGTGAAGTACCGGACATAATCGAAGGAGTACCCGTGTGTTCGGGAGACCACGTCCGCCAGGTCAAGAGCTTCGATACCAGTGATCCAAGCAGAGTCATTTTCAGAATGCCTGAAGATGGAGACAGACAAAATAGGTTAGAACATTTGTATTATCTTTTAATATTATTATATATCACAAACTTTTTATCGTCCATAAAAAGTGAGTTACTTTTTAGTAACTGACTTTTTATGGACGGATTTGATATTTTTGCAGTCACTTTTGTGACTGCAAAAATATCAAATCTTCGTCTTCTAATTCCTAAATAGGTCAGGACTTACGTTTTTCTTTGAAACAAAACCTTTGGTGTTTTATACTACATATAATTGCCATACTCTTATTTGAGAAAACTACCTTTAAACTAGTACCTAAATGTCTCGTCTTGAAGAGGACAAACAAATCAAAAGGTTCCGTGACACAAATAGTTTTAAAAATCAAGCTGCAGTTATTAGGTTTGAAATTAAAAAATTTTGAATCGTTATATCAATTGTCCTCTGTTAGTTAATAAAAGACTAAAAATTTTTCACAGTTAAAATGGCAATTAGTAACAAGTTAGAGTAACACAGATGTAGTTAGAGCATTACCGCTTACAAAAAATCAGACAAAAGTTCGTTAAACTTCTTGGTGAGACGGAATGTTGGCAAGATCTTGTGAAGATCAAATTCTTGATATGAACCAACTGAAGCTCTTGGCAATAAATCAGAGTCTATCTTTAAAACGGTCATATTTCATTCAAACAATATTTCAAAATTATTTGAAAGACAACCGAAATAAAAAACTTGAAAGACAAGACATTATTTCGTTTAAAGTTTTAAACGACTTTTTTATAATTTCAGTAATAATAATAATAAAATAAGATTTATTTCTGGAAAGTAGCTTACAAGTATAGAACAATCAACAAATTAAGAAACTCAAATACTGCAGCCGTACCGAAATTAATATAAATCTAAACTAATTTGTAAATATATTTTCCTAAATTTCTAACTATGGTATACTTACACGCATACAAGGTTGAACTAAAAACCAAAACGAAGAAAACTAAAGAATTAATACTTGAATTGAACTTCAGCAGGGTCTATCGCCATCCCCCCAGGTTTCTAGTTAAATAATTATAAGAAATCTTTAGATTATAACATTACCCAACATTTTGCTGAAAAGTTGGCTGAGTAACTTGAGTTATATGTTTAATTTTAACATACGTTATAGATAATGCTTATTGTATTGGTATTTATAAATGTACAGTTTACTTGCAATCTAAAACCGTCAACATTAATATCAGTCGCAATTATTTTCCTTTACTCAAATATATCTTTAATATCTTTGTTATCTACACAACTCTTTTTTTCTACTAATTTATAGTGCTCTCTTGCGGTCAGTTATGTGTCTAGCTTATTTGGTGATTTATATTCAGAATGTTTTAGCAAACATTGCATAACTACTTGCTATCTATCTGTTTCCTTTAAAGCCTATCTAAAGTCTCTTGGCTGGCCGCCTTCAGACTTGTTTGGTTAACACTTAGCTTGAGTCCACCCTAGTATTGTGTGTCTGTATGCTCATTCTCTCTTTCTAAATGTGTGTGCATGTTCAGGGGCACGACAACGGTGGTGGACTCAAAGCGGTGCAGTCGTTCGTCCAATGCCTCTTCCAGTTCCTCGGACCGAAGTTCCAGGTCAAGTGGCTATGGAACTGATCAGCCATCTACGCTAGATGAGCGATTTTATGATCAAAGGTGAATATGATCATCAAGAAACTTGCAAACTTTACGCCTTTACGCCTATGAAATAACTAGCTTTTGCACGTGGCTCCGCCCGCGTTTTTATTGGTTATTGCAGCAAAGAGTAGCCTTTGTCCTCCACCAAGAATCAAAATATCTCCATCCCAAATTTCATTAAAATCGGTGCAGTGGCTTGACCGTGAAAACAGGACAGACAGACAAAGTTAGTTTTTCATTTATTACTATGGATTTAGATGTTGTTTTTGTTTTTTTACAGTGAATCAGAATGTAGATCTTTCAAGACTCAGTGGGAAGAAGAAAGAGAAGAGCCCGAGGATAGTTCCGCGTGTAGTGATAACTCTTTGACTGACTTCACTTTGGATGATGATGGCAACTGGCAATGCCCGCCTAGAGCTGTCTGGAAACCCACTGTTGAGGTAAGCACAAAAACAAATTATTATTAAAATCACAAAAATCTCTTTGAAAGACTTTGTGCAAATGAAAAACGGGGCGTTCCAAGTTCTTATCGATTTTGCTTCGGCAACTGTACTGTACTGTTTATGTGATAAATCGTTCTTAACATCAAATTACATTCATTTGTTCTTAATTTATAATTATGAATAACTGCGTCATCTTATCTAAAACTATTGTATATGAAGTTAAATATTAGATTTAGGAAGTAAAATTCGACAGCTAGGTACGTTTTCTGATGAACAAATCAAAGTGACATTATTTTCTAAACTATCAATATTTTTTTAGTTCTGTATTTACCTAAAACTGAATATGTATAATCAATTCCAGGCCATTCAAGAGTTCAATATGATCCGCCAAGGAGACAAGGTACTCGTGTGTCTATCTGGAGGGAGCAGTTCTATCGCTCTTCTGCACACCATGCATCAGTATCAATTTTACGCAAGATCCAAGGGAATCCACTTCAGCATGGGTAAGTTACCATTAACTTATAGCCTGTCATTACTGTTTATATATCGTCGTAGTTCATGAACAAATTAAACGATTTTATTGTTAAAAATCTGATCGAGATATTTATTATCGATTCTTTGAAGTGATTTTAAGTCGAGGATATTTTCAATTTATACTTATTATTCTCAGGTGCTCTATTTGTTCACGAGAAGGATTCACAAGTGGACCCTCTGCACCTGATGGCGTACTGCAGAACCCTGGGTGTTAAATTCATTTATGAGGATAAATTAGAAGATGATGACGCTGAAGGTGAGTACTTATGAGACTACTAGTTTTGTAAAAAGTTTTTTTTTTTTTTTTTTTTATATTTAAGCTGCCAAAATGACTCTGTTCTGCCTGATGGAAAGCATGAGCAGAATCCAAGAGTGGTGGTCACCATCCTCAATGCGAAAAAGAACAATTGCAACTTTGATATGCTAATAGTATTATATTTTATGTATGTATGAGCCTACCAAACTGACTCTACTTTGTCTGATGGAAAGCATGAGCAGAATCCAAGAGTGTGTCACCATACTTCTTGCGAATACAGACAATGCAACATGGCGGCAACCTACAGTATGGCGGCCATCATGACATATCATTGGCCCTCTCGTATCAGAATCACACCGCTTGTTTAAAAAGACACTCGGTGGTATGTATAGGGTACTTCCCATGAACTCAGAATCTTGAAATTGGATACGATGTAATGTTTGATAGCACAGATAAAGGAAAAATGGGAAAATCATAAGTTTGTAGTTACATCATATAATATAGGGCCAGGAATCCATAGCACAGGATTTTATCCTAGTTTGGCTTCCTGACTTCCACAAAAATTGTAAATCATAGTTATAGTATATCAGTGTAAGACTAATTTTGTGGGAGAAAAATAAATATTATTATTATTATTATTATTATTATTATTAATAATATACCTACAAATTTGGTGTCGGAGCACTCGATGCGCGACTCCGATTCGCACTTAGCCAGTTTTTTTAGAAAATGCGTACATTTTATACATAAAAAAATTTTAAACAAATATTTACAGATCATAGTAACCTTTCGTCCGACCCGGGAATGTTTTTTTTTTTTTTTT
>PKRV01000917.1:197907-222547 GCA_003709505.1 Hyphantria cunea
TGGCGCACGGCTACGGCGTGGCGGCGCTGGCGCAGGCGCTGGACCGCGCCGCGCGCTCCTTCTTCGTCTCCGCACTGCACGAGGGCGCCCTCGCCACGCTGCGAGCGCACTACCGACTGAGGTGATTATACACCACTGTACTATTCCACGAGGTAGTTTCCAGTAGACCGATCTAAACTGACATCGTTCGTGTTGACGTGTTTTAGCTAACCGCGCTGTAATATGAACTTTAACGCGACCCTTCGCGTGATCCAACACCCATTTGGATGGTTATACTAAATTGTATTTCGAACTAACCAACTGCATTCGCGTCTACTTAAACCTGTCCAACTATTATTAGATAATAGTTATCTTCCATTGATATAAACATAAACTACTGAGAAAGTGACTGGGACTATTTAATAGTCGATTTAAACACGTAACACTCATCAAAACTATGCAAAGAAACCCATTGCTTTAACGAATAAGTTCACCGAACCTACAGATTTGTAAACATTCTTTCTCTAAATCAAGTGCAATACAAAGGCACTTAAAGATATCAATGTGATGGAACGAATTAACAAAAGATACATTCGAAAAATCTATACACATGTGGAGGATTCCTTTGAGTCGTGGATCGACTGACCAGGTGAAGTAATCATGTCTGGCCGGACACTGGTTAATATTTGTTGTTGGGAAGTTGTATATATGATAATCGGTGCGAGAATTTCTATATCGTGATGCAGGATTAGCAGTTGTTCCGTAGCTCATTACTTTTTCGTTCGGTGTGTTTCCGGTAGATGGCCCTGTAGTATATTTTTGATGTCGTATGTGGGAGTAACAACACGTGTAATTTTTTTTACCCTGACTGATTGATCCAACAACTACACTCATAGATTCATTTATTTATTTGGACAACCGGTTGCTGTTACATTAAATCTTACGTTTATATAAATTAGTAAATTCTTGCATGACGAAATGCATAACATTTGAAAGTGTCACAACATGCATCGATAGGTAGTAACGAGTTAGGTTCAAAAATTATCAAAAGAAAAAATGTGGGTCCATTAAAAAAAAGTTCATCATATTTACAATTATAAAAATTTGATGACGCTAATAAGACCGATTCCATAACTTAAGCTCCATATACATTACCTCAACATAAATAAATAAATATTTCGAACATCTAACACACAACGCCATCTATATACTTTATTTTTAATACATATTATGCATAGAAAATACCTAAACTCTCAAACTTTTGCAAATCATAGTGACATTTGGTCCGACCTGGGCCTCGACACCGAGATTTCGAGCAGCCTTGGACTGCTTAAGTGGGACAGCAGTCGGATACGCTCCCACTGTGCCACTAAAGCAGTCCAATAGTACTCATACATTTAATTCATAATTTATACGAAAGGAACACCCAAAGAACACTCACTATCCCTGTCTACATAATAATATCTAATAAAATTCATATGCATTTTTTTTCCATTCCAGGGAACCCGAAATCCGTGTCATAAGACCCTTGATATACGTTCGAGAGCGAGCTTTAGAGGCGTTCGTATGTGCACGTGGACTTCCCGACTTCCGACTACAGGACGTGCCTACAAGCCCCGTGCATAGTGATAATAGTGATGACCATGGGTAAGACGTGAATTATTCTATAACTTTATGGTATGATGACTGCAGTATTTATAGTCTTATGCCGCTGTGCATATTTTTTTTTTTTTCTTAATAAAGACAACTCCCGCATTAGGAATATGCATTCCTGTATCACGGGGATCTTTACAAACATACATGAAACGGAACAAAGTACACCCAGACTTAGAACAACAATTTATGGATCACACAAAGTGTTTTCCCATGTAGGATCTGAACCCACAACACTTGGCTCAGCAGAAAGCGGTGTGGCGACCACCGAAACCTCTAGGCCAACCGTGTAGTCAAATTCTGACTGATTAGTGGATATATTACAAGAAACCAGTAAGAATGAAGTTGAATTTATAAACATGTAAAGCCAAGCCAGCCAGCCAGCTACAGCACTCTTGAGACTTATTCCCAGAAAAAAAAAACTATTTTAAATTTGATCCTTTTTAGGCTTAAAAAACTTCAAAAAGAAAATCATTGTCAAAGAATTATCATACAGTTTTTTCTCCACAGCAAAACGCTAGTGCATCTAGATCGGTCTGTATCAGAACCAATCGGCTCATCAGACAAGCGACCAGGAGTCATAGCTCAGCGTTCAGTAGACGAACCTCTTGAGGAGTCCCTGGCCAGTTCCCTTCCAGATACTTGGGACGGCGTTAAAGATCTGCTGGCTTGTCAGGAGAGATTGTATCCGTATCTTTATACCAGTTTGAAGAGCGCATTGAGACCCCTGATCAATGGCAGGTTAGTTTAACGCATTTATTGTTTTTTTTATATCATTATTTCCATATTTACCATAGGCTAAAATAAAAAAGAACTCCTGCGCAAGCACTTGATTTGATCGAGTAATCATACTCCAAAATGCCTTACATCGTTTTGGAAAAGATCTGACATTCCTACACGGCTGGAACGATATTAACCAAACATAACTAAGAACCATCGCAAGGAAACTGGCTTTCAAATAAAAAAAACCGCATAGAAATCGGTACATCCGTTTGAGAGCTACGAGGCCACACACACACACGCAGACATCGAAACCCCACTTTTGCATCGGGGGCTTAAAAGATGCATATCTCATTCTTTGCACAGAAAACTTTTAAATTTCAATAAACTTAATAAAACCAGAAACCTTATTCGGCTGCTCGTTTGCCCCTATATCATAAAAAAAAAAACAAATTCTAAAAGAAGTTTCATGTCCAGTTACAGAAACATCGACAAAGACCAAAAAGAGAGGCACAGGAAGATATCTGTTATTCAAATGCGCAACGGCGAACCTGTGTACGAGTCTGATGATGACAGCGAAGAAGAGTTACTGCCATAGGTGATTACCAGCAATTGGTCACAGGTTCCACCTGTTTCGGATAAATCTTACCCAGATTTTCACGTTCGGTGATAGAAAGCCGTAATATTAATACCCGGATATGACTCAAGTGTCAAAGATTTAATGGCGAATGAGTTTTGAAGCTATTTGAAGGTCCAGTGTAATTATCGGTGCCATTTATCTGCTGTGAGAAGACCAATCATGTCCTTCTCTTGTATACTTAAAGAGAGAAAGAGACAGCATGATAATAATTGTCTGTTTTACTTGAATATTCTTATTTAATTATAAATGTATGATTGTTGTGTAATTGTTGTCAATTTTTATAACTTAATGATGATCGCTGTGTGTTCTAAGAGGCATGCAACATCTGACAGTGAATATAGAGTTTTCTAGAATTTAAGGTTTACCTTTCCTCGTAGTTGGGAGCTAAGTGCCCAAAATGGTCATTATGTTTAAGCTAAGTATATTCTTTGGAAAAGATGTTTAGACATTGATGTTTTGCGGGAATAGCAATGGAATAATATAAAATTATGGATTTTTTCGACGGTGATGTATTTATAACTTCGCCATCGCTTCTATTTTTGTTCCTTAAGGACATTGTTGTGAAATCGGCGTCGTTGGATATTTGTTTAAAAAATCTTTAAGAATTATTGTCTACTTTGTTCATTTTGACATAATTTTGAATGAAGTAGGTTGATATTCTCGCAAATTTCGATTTTGTGTCCCAGGCTTCAGAAAGTCTTTAATATTGTGATTACTACGTTATCATGTCGTGTAATTTTTATAAGAGAAAGGAATTAGTGTTGTAAACTCAGAAACAAAATACTTATGATTTAAATAACCCTCTTTCTGTTAAAAAGTTAAAAATGAACGGTATTTTTTATTTCAGTTTTGAAGTCCTTCTTAATTTAAACTTCTTTTTTTATTCAAAGGTCACTTAAATGTGGTTTTTTGAAATCTTCGATCTAGTTTCGAATAATGAAAATAAACGTTTCTAATTTGACTTTTAAGTGTTTAGAACCGCCATGTTGGTATAATTTTGTTACTAATACTGAGGTACAAGTTATAATTACGAGTGGAATTGAACACGTGCATTTGTTACAGTCTGTTATTGTAATGTAAGAGATATATTTTTTAATGTTGTTCAATGTATTGAGTGTTAAAATGCATGTATTATGAGATCTATTTATTCTGGCGTTGTTTAATGAACATTATATTACATTTAAGTGTTTATTACATTATACTGCTTTTATTTTAGGTTTGTGTACCTAAAATATTACGTTACGAAGTTTATAATAATAGTTTTATGAGATAATTATACAGATATACAAATGTAGTGGTTACAAAGCTGTTATTTGTACAAATACGTAGATTTAGGGTTTACGCTTTTTCTATTATGCCTAACTATTTTTTATATGTTCAGTGAAGCAAATAAATAATTATCGTTTTAAAAACGATTTTATGTAAGGTTAGTTTTTATATAAACATCAATAATCAATTTCCTTAGCTGTGAATTTGAACACAGAGTCAATACAGAAGTTGTGATTTGACGGACGACATGATACTAATCTTTACGCACGCTTGACGTGGGGAGTAAGCCGATGAATGCGTGACAAGAGCTTTACGAAAAGTGTGATCCGGCGAGGCGAATGCAAGTTCAGAGGGAGATATAAGTTAGTAAAGATAGAAAGAGGGAGTGTTACGTTTTATATATTACTAGAAGGGTATGAGAGAAAGATCTCTCGAAGAATTTTACTTCAGTAGTGTGGTCTAAACTTGTTTTTTTAGTGTAGCATCTTTCTTCTCGCTTTTATGTAATATGTGCTAGTAACATCAAAAAGAGACGGAACTGTTTCTCTTTGGTCTTACAAGATGTTATGCAAGAGGTAAGATATTACACAGCAGATGAAAATCACAGCTATAACGTAAATGACTGTATTTGAATGGACTCATTTTATGTTAATTTTAAAGTGTAACATATTTCCTCTTACCTTCCTATAATCTGTAGTAGAAAAAGAACGGAATCGTGTGACAAGTGACAGGAGTTGTTAAAACGCGCGTAATTTGAATTGAGAACGCTTGCGTTGCTAGTGTTGGCCGTCAAATGGCATATAATATGACAGATATTACATCATTTGAGACTATAGTAAGATTTTTTTTATTATTTTCGCACTTTTTACGTTATAGTAACAAACTTATTTTGTATTGCTCGTGTACGCATTAGTTGTAAGAGTGATTCCTAAGTGTTAGAATAAGAATGAATTATTTTTATCTTGTAACGAGAAGTCCCATTAATTGCTTCCATATAATTATTGTATTCATATACATTTGAAAAATGGAATAAAACATGTTGTAATTAAACTATGGATTTTATTTTATTTAGATTAGATTTATAATTTGATAATTATCTCATTTTTTACATATCAGAAACAGAATATGGACCAACTCAACCGGAGTTATAGCACGGCTTCAAAGAAAACCTACACAAAATTTCTACACCATCGAAAGGTTGGCTGGTAGAGAATGCCTTGGGCATTAAGCCCGCCGTTGTACATGTGTGCATGAAGTTTTAAAATAAATAAATAAATAAATAAAACCAGTGCTATATGTATCTCTGATTATGGAGGAGATTCCGTGTTGAGGTATCCCGGTTCTCTTTCTATGAGGATTAACGAGCAATTTCAATAACCGATCTCCATTTTAACCAGAAATAAACTATTGAAAGCGATCGCAAGTCTATCTGAGTCTGATATACCAGTTTACCTCAGTTTGGGTGAGGTGTAGACCTCAAACCAGAACCAGACCAGAAGTCAAATTGATGAAATGGAATAAATACAGGTCGATTAAAACAAAATGAACTTGCTTACACTTTATTTACGTATTAATAGATACACTACACATATATAGGACGTGCGTGTGTGCGTGCTCACATACATTGACACTAAGCTAATGAGTATTACAAGTACTAGATCAAATTCTTCATTGAGACAAGCTTAAAACACTGAATGTGATAAATACTACACTTATAACATAAGCCGAGATGAATTTAATTCTATATAAGCTAATCATTATATCATATTTATATAATATCTACCATATTTTTCCTTACACTAATTTCATTTCATGACAGCACAATATTTTTTTAATCAAGTTAAATATTTCTTAAACTACATCATAGTTTTAATTAGGTATATAAATTACGTCTACAGTTAACTAATTTAGAAGTATAGTTTTCTTTTTTTACGGAACATTATTTGGGAAGTTATGTTCAAGAAGGTTGCTTATTTTTTCTCGCCTCCTTTGCAGCAAGGTTTGGCTCCTGAAAAAAAATAAAAATTACCTTGTTTTTTTAAATCATATTGAATATGTTATCCCTCAGTATTCTTTTCCTACTTTAATACTTTTACTACTTTGTACAAATATACAAGGTGATTCAAATAAGAATAGGATTGGAAATCCGCCATTTTGCCCTGCATTTGTCAACAACCTCAGATATTTTTGTATCTGTGCAAAAAAAACTAGAGTTTACAATTAAAAAACTCATAAAGTCAGCCTAAGTTACTACTAAAAAAATAATTACACGGTAAATACACG
Organism: Hyphantria cunea; assembly: GCA_003709505.1. Classification (NCBI taxonomy): domain Eukaryota; kingdom Metazoa; phylum Arthropoda; class Insecta; order Lepidoptera; family Erebidae; genus Hyphantria; species Hyphantria cunea. The sequence continues at coordinate 204,452 of PKRV01000917.1, forward strand.
ATATATATACCAAACAATTTTTTTCAATTTTTGTTTTCTGTCTTTTTGTTCCGGGTAATCTCTGGAACTGCTTTAGCGTTTTTGACGGAACTTTCACTGCCAGATAGCTGATGCAATAACTTTATTACCCTCAGGTAATGGGTAAACTATAGTAGATTACGAAAAGGGCTAACTAACGTACCAGTGGGTTTTCCATCGCCGCAAGCGCAGTTAGGGCCGCATGTGCAGTTCTTGCCACACGCAGCCGTACCTCCTCCACAGGTATCTGAAGCAAGGACCAAACATAATAAAATTTAAAAAGAAACATAAAATACAGTTTGAGCTTTTTCTATAATTTATATAAACAAAAATGAATCGCCAAATGTGTTGCTAACCGCAAATCTCGTATACCGTACCGAATACCAAACATTTTTTTTCTATTCGGCTGAGACAGGCCAAACTTTTGAAATAACGAAGTCTGTGGGGACAGCCAGAAGTCCATAAATAATACGATGCTCTCAGTGGCAGTTGACACTAGTGTCATTTTGGAACTTACGAGGTACTTTTTACCCGACTTCGAAAGAAGGTGGGTTATGTTTTTCGAATGCATTCATGTACGTTTAATATACGCAGTCAGTTTTTTTAAAAGAAATCATTTCTTGTTACAAATGCGTAATATATAGAAAGCACACAAACTTCGAAACAGTTATTTGCAGATCATGCAAACATTTGGTCCGCACCGGGAATGGAACCCGAGACCTCAAGCACAACAGGCGTATACGCTGGCACTGCACAAAGGAGTCATTCATATTTATTTGTCTGAGTAAACTAACACGCGCTGAGTTTGACAGTCTGATAGCAAGTTCAGATTATTGGCAGTCATGGATGATGATGTTAGATGCTACCTGCATCTATACCTAATATATAAGTTTATTTTAAGTCAGATTCGCAGGCGTGTCTTTACTTATATAGGGTGTTTGGGTGTCCTTAGTGTAGAGTGTGCGATGGAAACGGGTGCAGCGGTGATAAGGTCGCGCCATTTTTAATGAATCTGAGCCCTTATTGAATGACGCTACGCGTGATTAAGGGCGCTAGAACAATAATTGAACAGGGGCGCTTCACGTGCCAGAAACGCCTCTGTACCCTAGTATTTTTATAAATCTACGTTTTTTCTTAGTAGCTCCTTTTTAATTTATTCAATGCTATATATCTGACATATTCAGCAATAGCTACCTAAGTATTTGCAGGATATAAAGTTTGTACGGTATTGTTCAGTAACCAAGTAGTCCAACTTAGGAGAAAACCATTTTTGACTATATTTAATCAATTTGATTAAAATTTTAATTGACAAACTGATCTTTATTTGATGATTTCTAAGAGGTTAACAAACTTTTTCAAAATGGTTCCTATAAAATGACAACACTGCTTTAAGTTCAAGAACTTTCCCGCGTACTCACTTCGAATATAATTTTGTTTCAAATGTCAATAAACTCTATTATAGACCTTGACAATGAAATAGCCTACCTTTAATCGACTATTTCATCATCAACAACAACAAATGCTCATTTAGCCATATCTAAATCGAATAGAACTTTCTTTAAAATATAACATCCATTTGAAAGAAACGTTCATATTTTATAATCGAATGAATGGCGTTGAGTCGAGTTAATTTGATTTCATATAACGGTTTCTCACGATACGGAAATAGTTACGTGATGGAGTTTATTGCACTCGGTTATTTTAAATGTTGTGATTGAAGATTTTGTTATAAGCAGGTGCACTTTTAATATATTTAAAGGAGAGTTGTTTTGTTTGGTTGAGATAGCCAATATGACTCTGCTCTGCCCTATGGGAAGCATGTGCAGAATCCAATATTGTTTGTCACCATTCTCAATGAGAACAAGTAAAATGCAGCATGGTAGCCCAAACTATTGCGGCCTAGTGGTATGCTTCTTTACGCCCTTAAAGAACCGGGGATCATAGTGGGAGCTAGTTCCAGGTTTTGACCGCTCGGCACAAGAAAGAAGGACCGAAGCGTTGAGTACGAGAACGTGTTTACCACTATGAAACGGTGATTTCGAATGTCACGTGTTGTCCTGTAGTCCTAATGATACATGGAACAACCCTTTGTGTGATCCGTGAATTGTTTTTGTAAAGATATATGTAGGAGGCCCATACCCCAATCCAACGCCCCCTATCCCCCTCACCATCCCCCTTCCCCCCAGGCCGCCATAGTGTGGGTCACCATGTTGCATTGTTCTTTTTCGCATTGAGGATGGCGACCACCACTCTTGGATTCTGCTCATGATTTCCATCAGGCAGGGCAGTCATTTTGGCAGATTAAATATAAAAAAAAAAAATAAAAAAAATTCTACAACCGGAGTTGTCCAGAAAGAAAGTAAAATGAAATTGGCGAGATGAAATTTGACAGAACTCAATATTGTGTAAAACTTAATTCATTAGGTTCAGCTCAAAATTTCTAATTATCTATTCATAGTAAAACTTTAATATTAAAATAGGTGTTAGTTAAGTAGTTGTGATGTCATAACATTGTTCTCAAGGAAATTTTCTTCAGAATGTTGTTATTTGACAACAAGACACTTTCTGACACACATTCATAGAGAAAATTATTTGAATTTACAGGCGTCTTATATTATTTGCAAAACAGCCATACCTATATTTAGATGAAATTCTTTTAATTCAAATTATTTCCATATAACAAAACATGTATAATAAAGTATTTTATTAGTTAGTTATCGCGATAAAGAATAGATATCTTTTCTTAAGAAACAAAGTACCTCCAAGGTAAATTTGAACTCTTTGAAAGCCAATAGATAGAGCGACAGAATTACATCCGAATTTATAAAATAATATTAGTATGGTTTAAAGCCTAGTACGTTACAGACAAGTGAGATAAAAGCTTCAATATGTTAATCACCGATAAAACTTAAAACTTTTACACGATATGCAACACGCTTTAAAGATTGTTTTTATCTATTTCACGTCAGCTATGTTCTTCATTTCTCAGCAATCTCAATAGGATACAGCGAGCCGTGGCAGGAACCATCTAATTATCATATAGCAATCGTCGCTTGAGGGTGGTTGTGGCCAAGTCTAGGGGAGATGTGACCGCTGCAAACGACCCGAGACCGGCGATACCCTAGTGCGTCTGGGGGTGTCCTCTAAGGCGAGTCGGTGTTCCGACTCTTGGAGAGTTGAGCGGATATGCGTCAGCGACCTGCTCCGGACGCGATTCTGATTACCTCAAACGTGAGGGGACTCCAGAAGCCGCTGTTGTGTTTCTGAAGTTTCTCTTGACTGTTGAGTTAAGCAGCCGCGGGGTTTTGTAGGAAGACACATCATCGTCACGCCCATGTCCCCCCACGTAGGGTATGGTGCGAAAAGAATTTCCAGCTTAAAAAAGGCGTCAACTAGGTAGTTTCTTTATAATTAAATATAATTGCGGCTGTTTTATATATTTGTAAAGTGGTTACAGGCACCCACAGGACAGGCTTGCCTAGTGTGGGGCCACTGGGTACAACAATTACTGTATGTTTCATTTGGCAATAAATTATTATTTTTTAATTACAAATAATACTAGTACGAAGTGGGTAATCTAACTAAGTATATTTAAAATCCAGTGTCGTTTTCAATGACTGCATGTCCCACGATGGGTTCAAATCCCACGTAGGACAACACTTAATGTGATCCACGAATTGTAGTTCTGAGTCCGGGTGTTCTTTGAGCCCGTTTTATATGTTTGTAAAGTCAACAATATGGAAATATATTCCTAGGACGGGAGTTGTATTTTGAAAAGGAAAGTAAAAGAAAGAAGTAAAAAAGAAAATGCCACGTGGTGGACAATAGCTGACAAAGACCTGACGCAGGTAAACTTATATGTGTAGGGCCAACCCAAGATCTTCCAATTTGATGGAATATGATGAGGGGACCCCAAATAAAAGGAAGAGACACGGAAGAAAAAGTAATCTTCAGAAAATGTCTGAAAATTGTATGACTAAATTTTATATGACTTAATAAGTTATTTATTATCGAATATAATTTTATGCAGAAATATGTACTCATATTATAAATTCGAAGGTTATTCTGTTTGTTACGCTATCACAGCTAAATCGCAGCATCGATTTCCATGAAATTTGACATGGAGATATTTTGGTTATCAAGAACGAAAATAAGCTATCTTCTATCTATTTTTATATTATATCTCCAAACCAGCAAACACGCGGGTGGAACCGCGGCCAAAACCTAGTTTACTTTAAATAATTTGCACCAAATTAAATTAATACGAATATTTAATCGATGAAATCAATCGAAATAATCATGTCATAGGCTTCATCGCGTAAAATCATTACATTCTAAATTCGAAATAATTTTTCAACAACAATGACACAAATTGTTAGTTATAACATAACAAATAACTTTAATAAATTCAAATGTATACATGTTGTGAATTTCTTCATACTTAGAAATATGTTTAGGGCGGAACTGCGCAGCATGAATAATAAAAGTTGCAGCTTCTAAATTAAAATTACGCATTACATACACATTCTAAAATTCTAAAACAAACTGTTTAGTCAAACTGTTATCGATTAAAGAATTGTTAACAATTTTAAATATTTGTAGTAGAAGTATTTTATATTATTATTGTTCCCTATTACTTTTATTATTACAGATATTAAATACCTAATCAACAAAACGATAGAAAAATCAATTTTATATCATGAATACTGTGTACACATTTTTCTTCTAAACAAGATAACTTATTTTTCACCAACTGCGTCATCGCTAGCAGAATGCAAGCATCAAATTATAACATTAATATATTCAATTCAAATAATGTCGATCACGGTCCTAATAAAAAAGCAAACAAACAAATAGACCAAAAAGAAATCCTACATATACAATGTAACCACCAAACTGCGTCATTTGAGAAAAAAAAAAACAGTTTATGCATCGTGACTACCATAAACAAATTGAATCATGTATGACCAATAAATACTGGCAAAATGTGAATTCCAAAATTAAAATTTTAATTAATAATATTTACCTTTACAAGGTTCGCACGGAGCAGGCATTGCTAGGCTAGGCTGAGCTAGACTGGGGACGGCGACGGGTAGGCGCGCGCATATACGACTGATGCGGTGGGAGCTTGTTGGGTCAATAACTGCGCGACTGGAGGGGAATAAAGACCATGGTTATAGGCAAGGAGGCGGCTACTACTGTCAAGCTTATTTTTGAATGTAATGTAGGCACATTGCTTACGTCTTTGCCAAGTAGTTTCTTAGCTTTTAATATTGACTTTGACTTTTGTAAATTAATATTTACTTAGTTAATTCGTTCAATTTATAAATCATCTTTTATGGCAGAGTGAGGCAAATGAGCGAACTTCACACAGTCACAAGCGTCTTTGAATCACTCCTTAGAATCACTCCGTTGAAAACAGCTATAGATTTGCTTAACGCCAGATTTCTGTGAGGCAATGGTACCACACGGATCGAACTTGACCATATGAATCGAAGCAAGGCTCTCCCATGTAGTAAGGGTATGAATTATTGTGATAAATATTCAGGGACCCACAAGCTCCGTTTATAAAATAAAGTTTAGCTTAAATAAATCCATTATTAAGATAACATGTAAATGACACATAATTTACTATCCTTATACTTACAAGACTACTAGATTAATAACGGAGAAAAACAATTTAAAAGTAAGGTGTAATTATTTAAAAAAAACCGACTGCGTCAATATCTGCCATTTTTATAAAATTCAGTTTTTTTAAATCAAATACATAAATATATTCGTAATCACCGTTAATAATTAATTATTTTGATATCACACTCGATGTATTTTGATTTTTTTTTTAAGATTGCTTGTTGGCACCAAAAATCCTTTATATTGTTTTTTTTTTATTTTGATGTAGCCAGTTTCATTCTCACGACTAAGACAAATCTATTGACACCACTCACATGAAATACGACAAACCGTTTAAGCTCTAGAGCATAGAGTTGGTTATTCAATAAAAAAAACTCTGTTGTGAACTGTCTGTCTGAATTCTATTCGTATCTTCAAAGAGATACGAATAGAAAAACAAAAAAACAAACAACAACCCATAATGTCCCACTGCTGGGCTCGGGTCTCCTCTCAGAAGAGGGTTAAGGCCATACTTCCCCACGCTGGCCAAGTGCGGGTTGGGGACTGGCAAGAATACGTTGTGGCTACGTAAATCTTGCCGTTGGATGTTTTTAAGCCGCCCGAAGGCCTCCAACTAAGCTTCACGACTGTTATCGTATGATAACAACCGGGACCGACTGCTTAACGTGACCTCCGAATCACGGAGACGCTCATGGTAACATGCCACCAGCGGTCACCCATCCAGGTACTGACCGCGCCATCGTTGCTTACCCTCGATGATTGTTTCTAATCACCGAGTGCAACTGGGCTATGAGCGCCTTACGAATAGAAAATAGGCAGACAAATGGGATTCTATGTATTTGACTGTAGTTTAAAAGCTAGCACCGTGTGATCTAAATCACGCTTTATATGGTTGGCTCAAGAGTTGAATATCGACTATTTAAATGATCTGTCAAAGTTGTTTTCTATACTGATAGGAGAAATGCAGTTTAGAGTGAGAAAATTTTCATCTAAACGACACATTTTAAGTATTACAATTGGTTTATTTAGTGGAAAAAAACCGAATAAATGGTATTATTAAGCAACACAATACAAGATAACCTTTTGGAGAACTTATGGTGTAAATTATTCATGTCGTGATTTCTGATTTGAAAACAAAGAGACGTGTCTGTATTCTAATTACCAGAAAATGGTAAAATGACGAATTTAAATGAAACTTTCATTGTTATAAATGTTATGGGTTAACTTAATATTAATATTAGTTAATTTATGCAAACAATCTCCGTATTTTCTCTTGAAATTATTTTAAATATGTATCGTTGAGACAATAGTTAGTTAATATTCGACCTTTTGTTTTTAAATTTTGATGTCATCATAAAGCCAAATAAACAGTTCTTGTATAAACTTGCTATAACTGAAAATATTATGATTAACTTTTAAGTTTGAAAAAACTCATTAGGGCTAGATTTGATTTGTTGAGAGACCATATTGGATTATCAATCAATCAATCAACAACCCATAATGTCCCACTGCCGGGCTTGCGGTCTACTCTAAGGAGAGTGTTTAGGTCACACGTTTCTACAAAATTATTTACTTAATTTTTTTTTTAGTTTTAATCAGTGACTTTCGTATTTACCACCTCCTAAACTATAATAAGATAGTGATGTGGCCTGCACAGGTATCGTATAAGTACATAAAATGATCGGAGCACCGTAAATAAAAACAAGATTGCCGTCTGGACCGGTTCAGACTATACCACAGGAAGGGGATACCAAAACACTGTATTCTCGTTTCGATATAATTAATAAATATATCAAGGTTACATTAACTTAATTTAAGGTATTTTGCAGTGTTTGGATTAGGAATTAATACACAATGTAATGTACTCATATATGTACAGATTAATATACTAATAGATATGTTTCAACTTCATCAAAATAGCCTTTATTAATTAGTTGCTATACATAGGCTTCTACATAGACGGGTTGTCATAGGGTTTGTTTCCTTCTAGAAGGGATCCGGATGGCGTAACAAAGCGATTCCCGGATCCCTCCCGTCTCAGGCGCAGAATGGCACACCGTGTGGTTTTAGTCGGTTCGATTCCGACACACCGCCCCGCCGCAAACCCCGGTGGGGTGAAGGCCCGAGGGGATTTCAAAAGGTAAAAAAAAAGGCTATGTTTCCTTTGTCGCCTCCTACGAGACCCACAGATTAAATAGCGTTAGTAACACTAACAAATTTTCAATTTGACACCACAAGGACTCCCATTATTATTACTTCAATATCATTTGAATTTGGAAAAAAGATTTGCCAAAAATAAAAAATTAAATTTATGGTATAAAGATATCCTTTACAAAATAGTTGATAAATATAACATTTTAATTAGTCATTCTTAAAAATGCGGGCTGTTTTTTAATTTAGTTAGTTCGTTTAAGTTTTGTTACTTTTTTAATTTGTTACCTCATAACTCCATTGTTTAAGAACTAAGTATATAAATAACTACTTATCGTTCCGATTAAAATTTAAATAAAATACCATTTCTAAGAAAAGTTCAGGAATGAAGCATTATCTTGCGTGCAGAACAGTCGACAAAAAAAGTTACATTTTATAGTTTTATTTATTACTAGCTCTTTTCCCGCGGTTTCGCCCGCAGTGGAGCCATTAAATAAGTATGAGAGATAAAGGGTAAGGGTATAATAGAAACGAATCAATATGATAACTAATTTTTTTTGCTTGGCTGAGATCAACAATTTTTAAAAATTACTACATACAATGAAGTTTCAGCACCTTAAAATATGCTTTTGAAATAGCTAAATTTGAGGATTTTTTGACAATTTTCTTATCTTTCGTAAAACAACTTTTTTTTTTATTAAAAGTATCCTATGTTACTTCTAACGCCTTCAAGAGTATGTACAAAGTTTCATGATGATCGGTTAAGTAGTTTTTGCGTGAAAGCGTAACAAACAAACTTACATTCGCATTTATAATAGTATAGGATTTTAGGTTCTGCCAGTGACTCTACTCATCTTTATGAAAAACAGTTACATGTCAATATTTCTTTAGTAAAAAGTGCTGCCTCCTCTGGCTTTGATAACCCATATCATCCGTTGGTTCATGGACTATATTGTTTTTAATCTGTTTAATGGTAGATTGGGGTATGTTGTCCCATTCCTCCAATAAAGCCGCTTTCAGCTGTTGTGTGTTCTAGAGAGCTGGGTCTCGCTGTCTTACTAGCCGTTTTAACTTATGCCATAAACGTTCTATTGGGTTAAGGTCTGGACTTCATATTGGCCAGTCCAGAACCTGTATCCATATCTCACAAGTAATCTTCTCACATAGCAGTGTGGGGTCGCGTATTTTCGTACATCAATAAATTCTAGACGAATAAATCCTGAGTATGGCCAGCGTGGGGATGTATGGCCTTAACCCTCTCCTGAGAGGAGACCCGAGCCCAACAGTGGGACATTATGGGTTGTATGTTGATTGATTTATATGGAACTGCATTCTCTGTAAGAATGTCAATAATGTACATTTCAGCAGTTACAGTTCCTCTTTCTACTATAACCAACTCTGTGTGTGCATATCACTCTCCCGGTCTACGATATAGTCTCTTGCGACCATCAGCATTATAAATACACATCTGGGGCTCATCAGAAAAGAGTACCGACTTGCCTGCATTGTGTTAAAGTCTAGTCACAGTGTTCACGAGCAAAATTTAACCTTGCTGACATACGAGTTGTGGTGTGGTCTGTATGATTTTAAACCACTTTATTTAAGACTTCTTACTGTCCTATCATTTACAGCGAGACCTTGGACATCTCTCAGCAGATGCTGCAGTCCAGAATGATGACGATTTTTTAGGCTTCTGTCTACGATACGATACGATCGATCGACTAACTTCACATTGTCGAACGACACTTCGCTGGCTCATTCCAGTTTGTAACAACGTTTCGATTCGGGCAACTCCTGCTTTGCGTAGATCCATATTTATCGGTAGAAAGGAAGTGAGAGGTACTAAACTTAAATCAGATAAACAATTTTAATGATAGTTCCAAATAGCGTAATAGCGAAACAAATTTTAAAAGTATAGATACCTAAAGAACAGATTAACTGTCACTTGACACATTTACATTTAGTAATTTTGTTAATTCGTAAAAACGTATAGTTCACTTTTATATTTACAGGGATATTAATATCCGAATAAGCCGTAAAAATACGAGTGGCCTGATTGTTTTGACCACCAGTGTATATTGGCACACATATCCAACGTGCCTCAAGTGAAACCGGGAATCCTATAAAAAAAACATTTATTATACAAACTTATTAGATCATCTTTATAATTGATCTCAACGAACTAACAAATACACTAATGATTTAATGTAAAAAAAAATGAAAAAAAACTGTTCGTTAGTATTAGTCAAACTCCAAAAGTTCCAAGTTATTTTTTATTAATATTTGCCGCAGTAATTACAGTCAAAGACACCTTTATCGTTTGTCTTTATTAGAAACAATAAATTTATTGTCCTCACTGTGTCATAGTATTCATTCCCTTTCAAACAGGAAATACCTGCATTAGGAAGCTCTATTCGTCTACAATATATTTACATGGCAACAGTAGGTACATACATATATATAAAATAATTCACTTCGAAACAACAAGCAACATATAAAAATTTATACAATTTTTGCAACACGAAATTCACAATTCAAAATTCCAAAAAAAAAATTAGCCGGTAAACAAAAGAAGCATTGACGATAGATAAATATCAAGATTTACGATCTTATAAAGTTACAATCTCTGACTGAAGCGGAACGACGCGACTGGTGTCGACGACCTCCTGGAACACACCACTGATTCATACGTTTTATAGCGAGACTCCATGTTTGTTTTATATAAATACCATGCACTCAGATTAATAAATATGAAGTGTCGCCATCGTGTACCGTAAGACAAGACTAAGGAAACAAAGCAAATAGGACTACAGCACTACAAAGAGAGGGAACACTTGACAGGCCAAAATCTCATTTTTAAAGAAGTTCCTGTTTCCAGCAGTGAATTATGTAAAACTGTTATTGGTAATAAACCTACATAAAAAATGATAAGCCGGTTCGTGTACACTTCAATAAAGTCAAAAACTTTGCACGAATTTAGGTCTCATTTGGGCACGATATAGAACTCGTTTCAGACCTGGTTATTTTTGTTTTGTTCCGATGTTTTCACCAATACAATCACAATGTTTTAGAGCAACGCGTGGCAAGGTATAGCTAATATCTTATAAAAATAATTGAAGAACTTTCTTATCTATGGTATAGAGTACGACGTAGGTACCTTTCTTAATATAATTTTACCTAATTGCAAATGAGTAGTTAGCCACCGTGACGGGTCCATTTTTATAAGAGGGTATAAAGTAACATTGTGGTTGTCTTTTTATTGAGGTTTATGAATGATAAAGATTAATTATGAGTGTTCGTTGTGGCGTTACACATGGGTTACAGGTAGCATGTTTAAATTGCAGATTTTTTTAATAAATTGGGACAAGGGCAACAATGTGCTGATCGAACAACTTCTAAAACAAGCATTTACCGGTCTCGGGTACCAGAACTAGACGTAAACTTGTACTGGAGATCCCTGGTAACCTAACCCCGACCAGTCTACGGCTTGTAGATGAACCCTCGTATGTGGAAACTACGATATTTTCTTTGGAGATTGAAAAAAAACTTGATTTCCGACTCATTCGAACTGTCGAGTTCAATGACAAAATCCAATGATAATATCATCGACAAAATCTGACAATCTCCTCTTTACACATATCTAAAATTTTTGACTGAACATTTTTATGCGATTCTTTTCTTATGTTTAATACACGAACGGACAACTTGTTTCAACGATATAACTACTTTCCAAATCGCATAAATGACACTATGAGTGTGCGACAATACACTTACGTGACCGATAATTGGTTGTGCTCGCTAAACACGCTAATTATCGCTTCACAACTATTAAGAGTAACTACTGACTGCTCTATAAATGCTTCCTTAATTTCTCTGAAGAGCAAAGTATTTTTACCCGACTGCGAAAAAAGGAGGGTTATGTTTTTCGTGTGTATGTTTGTGAGTGTATATTTCTTTGACACGCCATAGAGCGCCATAGTCCCAGTGGGTTCGTAGGTTAAGGGGAGGGTGCTCCCCGTGATTCTAAGGGGAAAAAATAATAATCCGAAGATAGTCAAGGAGCTCCCGGGTCGGCCTGCCGTCGGGTTTTTCTTACAAGAAATACTTAACGGCAGCCGGGAGTATGACAGATGGCGGTGTTCCCCGCCCGTTCTTCGGAGAGCACGTTAAGCATTCGGTACCGGTTTTTGTGAACATGAAAACCGGGACCGAATGCTTCACTTCAATAACGATTGCCATAGATGTTCATCTATGGCAATCGTTATTGGGAAGTCAGTACCCTCAAATACACTGACAACTTTTTTTTTTATTACGTGTGGAAGCCCCTTCGGGCCTTCATCCCACCGGGGTTTTCGGCGGGGCGTTGTGTCGGAATTGAAACGGCTAAAACCACACGGTGTGCCACTCTGCGCCTGAGACGGGAGAGATCCGGGAACCGCTTTCTTACGCCATCCGGAAAATACACTAGTGACAACTAGTTCAACCTTTGAATATAGTTCACCCTCATGGTTTCGGAGGTCAGATGCCAGTCGTTCTTTGTAAAAACTTATATTTAGGTGAAACCGGGTGAACTCTTAGCCGACCCCGAATAATCTTGGGAATAATAAAGGCTAGGAAGATGATGATGATTTAAGTACCTACTAAAGTTATGTCCAACAAAAAAAAACATATTTCTATAGCAAAGAAGTAAACAAAAAATGTCGTACCAGTCGGGCCTGTTGATACCATTTCGGTTTTAAATAAAAAACGATTAAATAAAAAATCGTGAACGGAATTGTGTTACTAACAATTATACTTACTGAAACTGATTTACCGTCCAATATTATTACGTATATGCTTGTGAAAACATAGATGTAATAATACTGATCATGAGAGCCACGCTTTGGCATCAACGGAACCGTGGGGCTTCACAGAAAATCGGTGTAAAATAGCGTGACGGAAGATACTGGAGGCCCATTTTTTTTTCAACATTTGTAAACCCCCCGGGCCTTCACCCCACCGGGGTTTGCGGCGGGTGATGTGTCGGAATCGAACCGACTAAAACCACACGGTGTGCCCCTCTGCGCCTGAGACGGGAAAGATCCGGGAACCGCTTTCTTACGCCATCCGGATTCCTCCTAGCGCTTGCCCGCACCGAAGCGGGCACCGTCTGATACCCCAGCCTCTGGTGTTGCAGGTGTCCATGGGCGGCGGTAATCACTTACCATCAGGCGATACGTCTGCTCGTTTAACCATATTCCATATATAAGAATGTAACAAAAGTTTCAGAGTTTGATAATTAGTGAAATCGTTGGTCAATTTAAATCTTGTGTACATTTTGTAACACCAAAAGACACAAGTAATGGTATTAATAACAATAACGGTCTCTATTAAATGATCGTGGGATACCATCATCATTTTTAACAGGTTTTAGCAGTTGACTTCAGAACATAAGCCTCCTTAGAAAGGTGGTATCGGCCTACTGTACCACGATGGCAAGATAGCTCGGCATAGGTTTGATTTCAAGATTTCTTTGTTTTACAGTGGTGTTGTCTGCATATTTTGACCTTTAAGTCGCCTTTTTCGTCACCCACTGAATGAATAAGGGAGGTGACACCACACGGACATGCTTCGACATTCGTGGGATAATCATGCTTCGACCGAAATAAGCTCACCTTTGTACTACGACTTCGCGGAAAACAATAACAATAAATTTTTGTTTCTCTTACACACAGTTTACAATTAATAACACATTCATACAGCAAATACAGCTTACATAAATATAAATATAATCTGTGTGACTGATGATGAGACTGGCATCTGCACTAAGATGACCTGTATTACAGATTACCAGCTACCCCAGACTCTGAATAGTGAAATGTATGGTGGGACGAGCAGTGAGATTTATGTTAATAAATTCATTCGTTACTTTTGGTGTGTAGCGAAGTGGAGCTAACGGACCTCCACTGAGCTCAAACACTATGCCTTCAGGTAACATGACCCTTGTAGTTTAAAACTCAACAGTTTTAAGTCTCACACGAAACTACCTAACAGTATAATCATAACCTATATTTATAGAGTTCAAACGCCTCTAACAGTTCACTGTTGAACATGGGCCTTTCATAATAAAGGAGATTATATAGAGTTGGCCCCAAAACACTACCTTGTGGTAACCCATATTAGAGTTACTCTTCCGCAGCCAATGGGTTATATAAAGTAAAATAAGTATTCAAATCGACGTTGGCACAGCTTATTGAATATATTAAAATTGTCAGTTGCATCCTGTCACTTGCATCTTCAATCAAAGGAAGTTAGCTATTGTGATTCATAAAATGGACCCTTATTGGTATGAACGCATTTGGCTGCCGGGCATCGTTTGTAATTGTAAGAAGTACATAGGTAGTAATTTATGTTTATTATTAAATGCCTATTATATGTCTAAAGTAAATAGATGATATATATATACCGTTATGACAAGACACCATACAACATATTTATTAACCAAAGTCAAAGAGGATCCTGACAACGGGCATTCTTACAGCTGTCTACTCCGGTCAGAAATACGCTGTTTTTTCTCTTAAAAAAGACTACTCTCGCATTAGAAATAAGCATAGTATGTCGCGGGGGACTTTACAAATTTACATGAAACGGGCAGAAAAAACATCCAGACTCAGGACAATAATTTGTAGATCATATTAATTACTGTCCCACGTGGGATTTGAACCACGACACTTGGCGCATAGTAAGCAGCGACCTCTTAAACCACTAGGCTGTGAGTGTGTTTTCCATATGTGTAGTATTGACGTAAGGAATGCGACTTCTGTGGTTGAGGTTCCGAAGAAATGTTTATATAACTTGGAAATATTTGTTTGTTGGTAAGTACATATATAAAAAAGTTCAAGCTCTGCTTAATACAGAACTAGATGGCGTTGTGTAAATGTGGTTAGAACATTAAATGATATTTATTCTTATTGGAGATTGTAGTTTAACTGGGACCGTAATTCTGTTACTAGGTTTACATATTATTAGTAGAATAAGTTAAGAACAGCCTGAGATCGTAAATAAATTGATTGTAACAAATGTTGCGCAAGTACAGTCGTCTACTACGATCGTGGTTTTGAGTCACGCACCAACAAACAATGCGCTGAGCTCGGCAGCTTTGGAATTTATCCAAGAACAAGACAGAATAATGATCTATATTTTACAAGACCTAGCTATGTATCTATTCTACGTCTGGGCAAATCGATTAAGTGGAAGTACTTCAGTCTATTCCTATAGGTACTATTTATTATCAAACGTCTGAATCGTTTGTGGGCTGCTTAATAAAATTAAATTCATGTTTACTTTTGGACATTACACGAAGAACATAAAAAAGAATCTCATGCATTTGTGTGTGTAAAAGTTTTCTTTGGTCTTTCCTTTGAAATCATATTATTTTTGGATGAAAGAGACTGTGTTTCAATTGTTTCAAACAATTAGGAGGATATAGCTATCAGTTTATATATCCGTATGAAACTTTCTAGAGGGGAACCTCGTGTGTGCGGTGTCTGCCTGTTTGTTGTTTGTGTCTGTGTTGACGCCTTAATCTATACCAGCTAGAACTAAAGCATCTATTTTGGCTTAGAAAATTCATGTAGTACATTGACAGAGCATCGAAAGTGTATATGTTTAGAATATTTAATTATATAAGTTTAAAAACCCTAAAGATGTCAAACTCAAAAGGTTTAACAAATATTGTAACAGTAAAGAGTTTCTTTGGTTTAACGTAGTTTTTCTCAATTAACAAAAATAAAAAAACATCTTCGTGAATTGGACCAAATTGAAATTGGACTATATATACGGGTAGCTCCAGCTTTCAATTCAAAAAAGAATCATCAAAATTAGTAAACCCAGTAGAAAGTTCTGAGGTAACAGAGATAAAAAAAAACAATTGAATTGAGAATCTCCGCCTTTTTTAATTCAGTTAAAAGCTACTGGTTTTAAACTATTATAAATGTTTTTGTGAAAACATCATTCATCAGTCTCACATATTTCCTCCTGAAAACAATAGAGTGATTAATGGCCAAATACCTACGGGATGGAGTTCTCAAGAACACTCCCCTACATCCCCAACAACATTCATATAGAAAAGGCAGTCCTAGATTCAGCTCTTCATATGGTAGTACAAAAGATTAAGTAGGCTTTCGCAAACAAACAGTCAATGGCGGCCTTCATAGACATAGAAGGCGCTATCGATAAAACTAAACACAACAGTATTAACCGCGCCCTTCGAAAATTTAAGGCTGAACCAGTCATTACTGACTGGATCTCTGAACTGGTCAGTTAAAGAGCGGTACAGACAGCGGCCAATAGTATGCTACTATGCTAAGCTATGAGAGCAATGGTAGTCAGAAGATGCCCACAAGGTGGCGTCCTATCACCGCCTCTACGGGACATAGTAGTAGGCAGCCTCATAAAGAAACTAAATGATCGAGGATACACAGGAGGAATGCAATCAAACAAAAAGTGCAGTTCTGGTAGCATCAGAAAGATTAGCCCGCAACCTGCTTAAACTAAAAAGGGACGATCTTAGTAAGGTCACAGGTATCCTGACTGGACATTGTCCCTAAACAAGCACCAACAGACAGCTCTCTGTGCATGGGATGCATGGAGGCAGAAGAAACGCCGCAGCATGTTCTTACAGAATGTATAAGTGTCGCATATCAACGGGCGGGAATCCTCAAATCAATATCATTACCTTACCGGTAATGATATTGATTTGAGGATTAGTGTAGTGTGTAGTGACCTGAAAAGGCTGTTATTCTTGTTCAAAGATACAGACCAAGCTGTGCGGATACGCTAGTCGTTTATAAAACACATGGTGTTTTAGAGGTCAGTCATTGGTTTATACGTATATAAAAAGGAATATTCCTTATCTCTTAAGATGGTTTTTTACTGGTTACTTTCTTCCCTCTCACTTGGAATTTTTACGCGCGGAAACCCCCACGGTCCATCACTCCACCGGGGTTTTTGCAGTGGAGTGGTATGTCGAAATCGGACTGATTAAAACCACACGGTGTACCACTCTGCGCTTGAGATAGGAGGGATCCGGTAACTGCTTTTATTATGACAATCGTACCCTCCCAGCGCCTGCCCGCCACTGACACAGGCACCGTCTATTGGTAAAACTCTCTATTCAGGCGACCTACACAGGCATCACTTCCTCGGGGCTGGGAACTGAAGCGGATGAAGGAGAAACTCCCCCCTCTTATTGGAAGAGAAACATAGCTAACTATTACGTACTTTAAAATAATTTTCATTAAGTTCAATAACTCAATGTCAGTCCCAAAATACTGTATAGGCATACTATAGAAAATTAGACTGTGTGTAGTAAAAAATATAATAAACTCCAGTTCAGTAAAAACTTATAATGGCCTGTTATCTCGATTTTGCGTCGGAATCTTTGACGCTGTACAAAAAAAACTGCTTCGTTAGATCACTTACACATTATACGACTCCAGTTTGCGACTTGATGTAAATAATGTAACCTGGATTTCTTTTGGTACATTTTCTAAAAATAAAACAAGGCTAGATTGCTTTCATCATCATCATCAACAACCCATAATGTCCCACTGCTGGGCTCGGATCTCCTCTCAGGAGAGTGTTAAGGCTATACGTCGCCACGTTGGCCAAGTGCGGGTTGGAGACTGGCAAGAACACGTTGTAGCAAAGATATTGTGTGCATTTTATCTTTATAAATTGTAGCCTAAGTATTATGCTTTTGTATAAGCTATATTATTGTAAAGTTTCATTAAAATCCATTCAGTAGTTAGCAGTACTACGTGAAAGAGTAATATCCATCTTTACTTACATACTTTTGTGTTTATGATATCAGTAGGATTTAGTCTTGGAGCATTCCACAATAGAATAGTTATCTCAAAAATAGGTAAAAAGAAAGAATAAAAAAAATCAACTGAACCTGTTTAATTGTCAGGATATTAGGTACTAGAATTATATTAAAATTATAAATGTATTTTTACGCTTTAAGCCCTAAAGAAACGAAACTAAATGGTTCCAAAAGATACATAAGTTTTACATATGTCATGTATATTGTCCTCACTTAATGTAAACAAATAATGCTTATTTAAAAATTAAAAATGTCATATTATAAGACTACTCGATCATACTTATACTTACAACACTACTAGACAAATAACGGAGAAAAACTATTAAAAAAGTAAAGTGTAATAAAAAAAAACCGACTGCGTCAATGTCTGCCATCTTTATCGAATCCAGTTTTTAACCTATAAGTTATATATAAATAAATATATATATATA